>JALLAY010000173.1:0-19778 GCA_036939635.1 Cyclotella baltica | reverse complement strand
ATGATTTACCAGGAGTCATATTATGTTTTAAAAGATGGATCAACATTTCTAGTAGGAATGACCATAATTACTGTAGTACTCAGTTCACTCCCCGAAGAACTAACTGTAACCATACATATCTTCAATAAAAATGAAAAATCATTGTAGAGATGGCTTTACTTGACAGGCTGCCTCAGGTAGGTAAGTTGCAGAATCTTTCTATGTCTGAACAGAAATAGCTTTAAATATATTTTTGGCACAAAAAAATACCAATTTGTGAATAAATGACCTAATCAATTGTTCTAGTAATACAGTACATTTGAATTGAAACGCAAAATCTGATTTTTGGGGTGCTCATGTTTCAGTTGTTCTACAAAATTGTGACTCATAAAGTAGTTTAGGGAGTAGGTCGGAGTGTGGACTACTCTCAAAATCAAAAACCACTGGAAAATTCATAGTAGAAGCCAAGATATAAGCTCCCCCGATGAAAATATCATGCATTTGCAAAACAATTCTTTAAGGAAAAGACTTAATGGCTACGGAGAGTTATTTGTGTTCTAACGTATTTGCCTTGCAGACTTTTTACTTAATGCATGATTGTTCCGCGAACCTTTTTCTTTTTACTTATAGAATATGGTCAAATGACAGTAACTACAATTAAAAATACGCTATTCAATATTTAGTTTCACGACTAACTCAAAATGCCATGCTGCACAGAATTTCACACTGAATCTAAATGAGGTCAAATGTGACGTCAGATGTACAATTAATATGTCAGCTTGTGTTTGAAGTCAAACGTAATGTACAGCTCAGATTTCCACTAATCAAGGTCTGTCCCACCCCGTGATCATGTCTCCTCTAACACCATCTCCCCAATTTAATATTCATCACAAAAAATCACCTCCATCCGGCTGATTGCTTCTTTCCTTTATTTAATAATCACATGGATCACAGCTATATTTATGACATGATCTCAATCATCTCATATATTTTAATCACAGATTGGCCACTGTCATAGAATGATGGAAACCTTGACCTTATTGACATTGGTTGTACATTTTCCCTTTAACGCTCACAACCTGTCAGATTTTTCTTTGACAAAAAATCAATACAATTCTGTAATTTTGCATGTTGATACAGAGGAGGAATTGGAAATAAATGTGAACGTCATCATCATTGCTTTGAAAATTTGACAACCCTTGCAATTTGAACTCAAACAAATAAATAAAAACATGTCAAAACAATCATTTAATTTGGGCATAAAATAGGAACAACAATTTACTTGATAACTAACCAACATGCTGGATACTAGATTTGAAAAGATGTGGTAATAATACAGTTAGTAAATAATTTTGATCCAATCATCTGAATAATCGATTATAATAAAACCAGGTTATGGTGTGCGATGTAAAATAAAAATCAATACCTCGGATATTCATCTACTGCAGAGAATTTATTAATATTTCCATTTCTTTTGTAGGATGGATCCTGTCCATCATTTTCTATTTGTTCTGTGATGAATTGATTATAACTAATGAAAAATGAGTCAATACCAATCCATAGGTTCGATTGTAGTGTTCTGCTTCTTGGTGATCCCTGCAGTCCAACATAAATTTGGATACCTAATTGAATAGCCCAGTGGGTCTACTTTATGTGACTGTAGATCCCATGGCGATGATGTTTCTATAGTTGAAAACATGATGTTGAGGTTCCACCTGTGGAAGTGGAAAAGCAGCAGGCCCACAGTAGGGGTGGAGATTCGAAGTCAAACGTACCACCTTAGGTAGATACTCCTCTCTAGCAACTAGCTACATGAAAGCGCTAGGTATGGAAAACGTACAACAACAAACAACACCTGTTTTTTGTGCAGGACAAGATCAAGACCAAAATTAGAATTACTCCGGAGTGGGGTCATTTATATTATGTCTTTTACGAACTTAAATTAAATATTTATATATGTTAATTTTTGGGGTTGTTGGCCGTCCCGAAGGTATGGAGGGTTGTGGGTGATAAGGTCTGAGGTTCGAATCCCATGCTGGACAAGATTTTTGCGCAACAATTTCTTGACCACATAATTCTTTTTTGCGCAAGAAATATTTTTTGCGCAAAAATCATGAATTCTTTTTTGCGTAGAAATTTCTGCTCAATTTCTTTTTTGCGTAGAAATATCTTTTTTGCGTAATAATCTATTGAAGGCTAAATAACTCCTTACGCGGGTGGTGGGTGGGCATAGGCTCATCATTAGTGGCGAACTGGGTAGGGCCAAAATTGCTTTGGCGAACTGGGTAGGGCTAAAATTGCTGCGGTGAACTGGGTAGGGCTGAAATTGCTGCGGTGAACTGGGTAGGGCTGAAATCCCATGCTGGGTTAGGGCTAGCCAGGACATATAGGTTCTGTCATGTTGAGTCAGTGTCCCGTAAACGGGCCGCGTTTGTCCCGTAAGCGGGGTAATGACTTCCCGGAGTTATTCTGATTTTGGTCTTGATCTTGTCCTGCGCAAAAAACAGGATCCCGTTAGAGATGGAAGTTCGGTTTGTTGCTGCCCGGGCGCCCGCGCTCGCAGGACCTTGCGGGCACAATAATTTTAATAAATAGGTTAACTTGGAACCCAAATGAACATGATGGAACAATCAACTTCTTCCGTCCGGAAACACACATGTGGCGCATTCGTGAGAACTCCACACAAGTGAGGGCCATTGCATTTTTCGAATCGTATCTGTACAAAACGATTACTACCCAAGAATGTGGCTGTAGTATCGATTGCTTCTTGAAATCATGGGCAAGAATAGGGGACCACGAATACGACTCTCCTGGGACTTATCACGGGATCATAATTATCGTGTTGGGACCGATTGAGGGCTGTTGTATAGATGCAAAATACGGTCGTTTTCATCGTAATTTGCCATATTTATCAACCACTTAATCTTCAAACCGAACTGCGACCTGCGACGCTTGAAACAATGCAGCAAGCAGCAATGAGAGAAATGAATCAAAAGCAGATTGAAAAGTACAAGGGTTGCTGCATCTCTTGGTAGCGTTGTGAAGCACTGTAAAGCAAAGCATCCATCCTTAACAACACGAGCTCTGGAGGATTGTAAAAACATTTGGCCTGAACCATGAAACCATCATCTTCATTGACAATCTTGCTAGCAATCTTCCCGCTACCGGCGTTGGGACATGGCTATTTGAAAACACCCCGTTCGAGAAACTTATATGCTTATTTAGAGAGGGATTGGGAGGATCATGGCGGCAATTCGCCTTTTCCTGAAGATTGTGAGTTTATGCCGACTGCTTAATGAGTTGGCACTTGCCATCTTTTACCATATCATATGTGCACTCTAATCGACCGCAAAGCAAATCATATTCTAACCCACTGAACTCAATTCATAACTCACGTCCTCAGGTCCACACTGCCTAAACCGCGGCGGAACACGTTCCCAATGCGGCCTCCTCGAAGGCATAGACCAAAACCTCAACCCCTGGGTACGAAACTACGCCGCCCCCCTAAACAACCGCGGGGACCGCATGCCTCCCACCATTCAAGAAACGTACACCGAAGGAGCGACCATCACGGTCGAAGTTCAGGTGACCACCCACCACAAGGGGCATTTTGTCATTAGTGCTTGTCCGCTAGTCCCGCTGTTGGATGATCCACATTATCAATCTGACGAATGGCTGCCACTGAAAATACCGACAGAAGAATGCTTTGCTCAACACAGATTGAAATTTGTCCGGGATAAATTGTACGGAGCACCGCCCGATCCGGATTATCCCGAACGAGCTTACATTGCTCCGGCTTTGATACCGGAATGGAGTGTGGGGGAAGGACCGTTGGGTAGTACTGGTGTGGTTGGGGCGCCGTATGAGATGGAGTTTGAGTTGCCGATGGGGTTGGTTGGGGAGGTTGTTTTGATTCAGTGGTATTATTTGACTGCTAATAGGTGAGTCTATTATTAAGAGTTGATTGTAATATAAATCATTGTTTGTGCCATTGTCTGTGCTTAACTTATTATTAATCATTTTATTTCTTGTGTTTAATTTGTATGAACTATGTTATCAACTGTCTTACTGTATCTCAGCTGCAAACACGAAGGCTACGAATCCTACCCCTTTCCAGAATCATGGGGCAGTGATGTAAACAACTATGCCCAAATGGAAGACTGTGGACCAGTACCCGAAGATGGAGCTGGTGTCCCAGAACAATTTTGGAGTGCGTATTAAAACCTTCAGTATCTCCTGTTTGCTAATCATTTGAGACTCACCAATGTTTTGTTTTAACAGACTGTGCCGAGGTCAAGATTGTGCGCAAGAGATCAGGTCCCAATGATGACAATGCATCACAAGGTCCCAGTTTTGAAGAGAGCTGGTATAAGAATTTGGAAGATGTGGAAGGTCTTCCTGTCGATCCTATTGGAGATGTTGTTGCAGGTGATGGAGACATTCCAGAAGCTGTCTCCGAAGATTTGATGGCACAGGCAGAACTAATTGCTCAAGGAGAGTACGAGGCAGAAGAATCCTCAACAGAAGAAGAGCAGCTCCTCGAAGAACCAGCACCAGCCCCCTCAGGACCATGTGCCGACCCATCCTTCACCGGCTACGAATCCACTCCAGACTGCACCGGTTACATCCTCTGCCAATCCGGTCATGTCTCCTCCGAATACCCCTGTGGAGACGGTACCCTCTACTCCACCAAGTTACAAATGTGTACTTGGGCAGATGAAGTGAATTGTCACGGTGCCAACTTGTCACCTGGTGAGACCTTGCCTCCCTTTCCACCCACGAAGTTTCCTACGCAAAAGCCTAATGCTTTGTTGGAATGGGATAGGAGTAAGATGGAGAGGCCGCATGATAAGACTATTATTGGGTATTATGCTAGTTGGCAGTGGTATGATAGAGATGGTCTTGCTGGTGAGTTTTTTAGTGTGTATTGTTTGGACCTGCAAGTGTGGCACTTTATCTCATTTTATGCTGTATTGTTATATTCACTGACTTCCTTTGAAGCTCCGGCAAACATGGACTTTTCTAAAATAACACGAGCCAACTTTGCCTTCTTCCAAATAACCGAAGAAGGATACATCTATGGCACTGACTCTTGGGCTGATCCTATTACTCTCTTTGGATTTTATGACTGGATGCAAGAAAAGGGTACCGGGCATCAGTATTGTTCGTGGGATGCTCCTGGAGAGGAACCGGTTTGTAATCATCATTATTATGAGGACGGGTTGATTTATCGGGCTCATGCGGCTGGTGCAGAAGGTCAGTTTTGACTCAGTTGTCACTGCTGTGTAAAAATTTTCTTTTTGCAGCTAATAGTTCCTTATGTCCTTTAATATGAATGTGCAGTTTATCCTTCCATTGGTGGATGGAGTCTCAGTGATCCATTTCCAACTATGGCAGCAAATGCTGATTATCGGAGGAACTTTGTCAGCCAATGCATTCAATTAATCAAAGCTTACAATTTTGATGGTATAGGTGAGTGAACAAATCTCTTAGCTCTTAGCCAAGTCTTTTCTAGATTACTATGTGCATCATCAAATAACTTTTGTTGCATTCTTAACCATTAGATATTGATTGGGAATATCCCGGCTATGAACCACACAGTGGTACGGAAAAAGATGGAGAGAGTTGGAACCTTCTTCTCGATGATCTCCGTGCGGCTCTTGATGAGTTGGAGGAAGAGACTGGACGTTACTATGGAATCACAGCGTAGGTCTTTCTGATACCTGTAGTAACTGTGGCTCAAAACCTAGTCCTCACACATTATTTGCTTTTCCCAAGTGCCTTGCCATGCGGTCCAAGTATCATTGACAATCAAGACATTGCGCATGTTGGACAAATGCTTACAGAGTTGAATCTCATGACTTATGATTTTCATGGGACTTGGAATGAAAAAGTGGGTGTCAATGCACCTCTTTATGACCAAGAGGACTCTCCTGAGATGTCAGTTCATGGATGTATGGAGAATTGGGTCAAAGGTGAGTCTCTATTTCCCCAGGAATCCATAGAATTGACCTTTGCTATTAGCATTCTAATTTCCGTTATTAATTTATGATAAATAGGAGGAGCACCAAAAGAAAAGATTAATATAGGCTTTCCCTTCTATGGTCGCAGTTTTTTGGGTGCCAAAGGGCTGTATGAAGAATTCGATGGTGCTGCAGATGAGTCCATGTGGCATGAAGATGAAGGTTGTCCTCAGTAAGTATTGTAAATACCCGCACCTCTATCTCATGACATTTCCCATTTTCTTACTTATCACAAACGAATTATTTTCTAGGTACTACAATATCATTAAAAAGTTCAAAGGCTTGACAAGTTTCAGGGATGAACAGACAATGACCCAAGTTGCATATTCTAAGTCAGGTGCCCTTTCTTACGATGATCCAAGAGCTATCTGTGACAAAACGGAGTATGGTGAGTTATCTCTTGAATCAACAAGTTGCATGGATAAAGTGCTGCAGACTTATGATTCACATTACTTTATTGAATACACAAAAAGCAATGGACCATGGCCTCAATGGCTACATCATATGGGAATTGAGTGGAGATATACTTGATGATCTTAGCACTCCTTTACTTGATGCTGCAAATGCCAAGTTAGAAGATCCAAGTCTTAACTGTTCTACTATGTCGGATGCTTTGGCATTGGTAAGCAAGAAGAAAGATGACGATCAAGGTGGAGAGCCTCAATTGTACTATCCACTATATGATGGAAGCAACAGCTGTGCCAACGATGGGAACCAACCGGCACATTACAAATCCAAAGATATGTTTGATACAGAGAAGGTGAGTTGATAACGGGATAGTTTCTTGGCACATTGAAGTTACCTTTCTCACCCAGATGTCGTTTAGGAATGTTGCGATAAGCACTTTAGTTGGAGTTCAGATTGTGTTAGTGAAGAAGCTGCCTTCACAGATTCAGATTCAGGCAAGGATAAAAACAAGCCTGAATTTTCCTTGTATTACCCAAAATTCGATGGAAGCAATGAATGTGCGAATGATGGCAAGCAAAATTCATATGTCCTTGAAAGTGACATGTTTAACAATGGAACTGTGAGTGCATTTTACAGAATTAATAGTTGCAATCAAGCAGGTTTTCTCACTCTATCTTTTGTTGTCTTGCTACCCTAGGCATGCTGCGAAAAACACTTTGGTTGGACCTTTGACTCCTGCATGAGCAAGATTACCCCTGTTGAAACAATATCTACCAGCTCGACCCCAAGTGATACAACTACCGCCGAAGGCCTTTATGAAAGCGAGGACAATAACCCAGGATTCTCGCATGTCGTTCACTACTCACCAGACATCCATGCAAAGCATACTGATCCAACATCTACTTTGCCTGCAACTGATTTACCTTCCACAACAACTATTGGAGCAACAACAACCAGTGAAACGTCTTCTAGTTCAACAAATTCTGTGACCACCACTGATGCAGCGACCACTACGTCAAGCAGCAAAGCCTCTACTGAACTTGCTTACATTGAAACAACGAGCACCACAACCGCTACTGCATCAACGACAACAGCGGCAGCAACAACAGCATCTACCACGACTACTACAGCAGCGGCAACAACAACAACAACAACTTCAACAATTACTACAAGCACATCATTATCAACAACGACAGAACCTTCAACAACTACTACTAGCATATCATCATCTACGACCACAATCACAGAACCTTCAGTGAATGCCATGTCAGAGTCTGCCTCTCATTCAGGCACCGTCGATCATGGTCAATCTTCTGCTGCTGGATTTGCCTCGTCCTCACAACAATTTGTTGCTCATATTCATGATAAAGAGCCTGATAAAAAACCTAGCCAGTCGTTGGCTTCATCCATCTCATCTGCTATTAATGACAGTATTAATGACAGTTTCAATAACGGGTCAAAAGTACAAGGCAAGGAAGAAAAGCCGGANTGTCGTTCACTACTCACCAGACATCCATGCAAAGCATACTGATCCAACATCTACCTTGCCCGCAACGGATTTACCTTCAACAACAACTGCTGGGGCAACTACAACCAGTGAAACATCATCTAGTTCAATAAATGCTGCGACCACTACATCAAGCAGCAAAGCCTCTACTGGACCTGCTTACATTGAAATATCGAGCACTACAACCACTACCGCAGCAACAACAACATCTACCACAACAACTACTGCATCAACGACAACAACAACATCTACCACAACGACTGCAGCAATAACAACAGAACCTTCAAAAACTACTACAAGCACATCATCATCTAGGACCACAACCACAGAACCCTCAAAGAATGCCATGTCAGAGTCTGCTACTCATTCAGGCACCAGCGATCAAGGTCAATCTTTTGCTGCTGGATTTGCTTCGTCCTCGCAACAATTCGCTGCTCATATTCATGATAAAGAGCCTGATAAAAAACCCAGCCAGTCGTTGGCTTCATCTATCTCATCTGCTATTAGCGACAGCTTCAATAATGGGTCAAAAGTACAAGCCAAGGAAGAAAAGCCGGAGCCCCAGAGCAACCAGGTTGAAAACAACAAACCCAAACCTCAAAATATACAGACTGAGAAGGACAAGACAAAGCCTCAAAGCAATCAGGCCGAATTCAGATTGCATGTAGACGATTTTTCTGCTGAATTACTGCCATTCAAGTCTGGCCATTCTCTAGATGTTAGCAATCCACGTGATATGGCTGGGAGAGTGAAGGAATATCTCATGGCATACTTCAAGTCTTTGTCCTGGCAGTACACTCAACACCTCACAGATTTAGAATTGCAATGCGGTAGGTCAAAAGAAAAGAACCCTTCATCTGGAGTGAAGCTTGTCATGACTTGTCATGGCGATGGCGTGTTTGACGAGTTGCCTATACCACCGAAATGGGAGTTTGAAGCTTTGATTGACTCAGGGTTTTCTGGGGAAAATCATGGGCAGTTTTTGGAGTTCATGTATTCCACTTACAGTCATGACGTGAATCGAGATCCCGAGGTCAAGATTACACCAGAACTAAACAAGAAAGAAAAGAAAGAGAACAAGTTGCAGCAAAGTTTGCGAGACAAATTAGATGAGGTCATTTCTTCAAACAGATCAAAAGATAGTAGAGATGTCAATGAGATCAAACAAGCCAAGAAGGATAAGATCAAGCTAAGGAAGTCAAATGAACAAAATGAAGATGAGATGCCCGGAAAAACAAGAATGCTCAGAAGCAGAGTCAATTCATTGCAGCTTGACAAAAAAGTGACATCGTCTTATAACCAATAATGTAAATATTGTAACATAGAATCTTCAATCCTCATCTTTTGCCCAGTTAAAGTTATCTATGATCTTTACATTTTTATTTGGCAAATATCCATGACCACCAGCCGTTGGGTTTGATAAATTCCTTGGAAAGGTTATCATTTCATATGTGAAGGAGTGAGTATATACTGTGATATGAGCTGTCACTTTGTTTAACTGAACTTGAATTGACTGAGGTTTTGGTAAGTGAAAAGAAAGTCTTCTTTTGGATGAGAAATGTGCTGAATGACGTCCACCAATGCGGCAAGATAAAAAACAGCGACTTCAATTGAGTCAATTGCGGCTGGAGTCTGTTTCCCCGTTATGTGACAACCTGTGACAATGACCAACAGTTCTAGCAATTTTGTTAGTTTTTTTTAAGCAACAGCAGTTCTAAATCTGGGGAGATTTCACAGTTGAAAATTTCAGCCTTTTTTAACTGAAGCCCACAAATACCCTTTAGAGTCTTATAAGCTAAGATTACAATACAGATCCAGACAGAATACAGTTAAGGGGTTCTATGATGAGATGTGATTACAGTTGTTGCTGTATACATTGAGATACAAAGAAGTGAAAAAAACAGAACAACGAGAAGCCAAATGACAATGAAGAGACTGAAGAAGGTGTCAAGCCTGAAAGTTTACAAAATCAAGACACATCCAAATGACCTTATAATAACCACAATGAAGTTGTAACCCGTATACGTGGCGTATAAGCAACACACGGTACTATAACTGATATAAGTCTTAACATGATGAAGCAAATGGGGAACCCAATATACCAATAGAAAGCTCTTAATAGGGTTGTTTCAATGATACTGGGTCATTTAAGTAAAAATATTCAGTGATGACAGCATTTACAACACCCTCTTGGGCCTGTTGAGTTAAAATACTAATAATTTATGTTGATTTCTATGTGAAATTCGATGCTTATACACTGTCTTATATAGTATGTACAAGTGGTGGATAAATAGTTTGATACAACTGTGTAAGTACATAGCCTACATACATAAGGTACTTGAGGTTCCCTAATAGTCTTACTCGCAGGTTTGGGTCAGGATCAGTCGTGCAGATCCTATGATGTCAATAATATCTCTTGTGTTATGAATTTTTTTTGTGTCAAGGTGCGATCCTTGGTGTCACTAGCTGTTTTGGTAGATAGTATGATGACACCATTCTCAAGATACGGTTTGGATAGTAATGCATGACACACCATTCTCATTTTACTTTTCATGCATAATAATGTAAACTGCTCATAAAAAATTAAACTTCTTCATAAACAACTTGTTTCAACTTCATTCACTATTTTACTAGAAAATAACTTATTCAGACCACAATCTAGACATTGTATTGACCAACTAGCACACGTTTTGTAACATTTCAGGTTTCAGTCAGATTCTATTCAGCCCACAAAGGCATTGAGTACTCAAAATAGTGTTATCATAACACAATTTGCCCATTTGTCATTGATTTTTATTTTTTGCAAGCAATGTTTGGGGAAGCTAGATGACGAGGCATTCATCCTGTTAACAATATTCTCAGATTCATTAACCAAGCCAAGTTGTTAGGACTGGGCTTGCTTGTCTTGAGCTCTACAAAATTTTTCTAATTTCTAGGTCCCCAGAAGTGTACTGCACACAGAAAACAGAGCACCAAAATTTGTGGATGTTTATCATCTGGTCCTCATCGTTTCGACTTTTTACGAAGGTGCATGGGACATCATTTTGGTCTAATATGTTCTCTTAACATTGAGGGCTTACCTCCCAGCACATGCCACGACATAGCATACCTTACACTAGACCCAACTGGGATCAACTGAATACCCTAATTTTGATTTGCCCTGTCCATATCATAGTGTACGTACAGTCCAGGTGTTTGAAAAATGCACTTTCACCAAGCCTTGCACATACGTTTATCTAAGTGGTGACACTATCTTGCCTGGAAAATACTGTAGATCAGTTACAACAGCAGAGGTATGATTAGCTCATAAGCAGGAACCTCAGATATAGATAAATTGAGCATCGGGGGATGATACCTGTTAGAGGTCTGTCGACATTGAGAACTAAGTTACTTATACTTGCCTACTGTATTACATAGCTTGTTCACTAATAGTTTCCTCTGTTGTTTTCTCATGAATATCTTATTGAATGTAAAACAAAATAATGGATTTGCAACACAATCCCCAGACCCCCAGAGCCTGACCAAACTTTTGCGTTCTATTTTGTCTTTGTATCATTATGGATGGAAAGTCTCAAATGGTGACTTTCTGACGCTTCAAATCAGGGCCATTTCCAGCATTTCTGCCAGAGACATTGCATAGGCTAGGAATTTTCTGGAGCATCCGAAACAACGCAGTTTGTTGGCTCATTTGCTCCTCCTCCCTGATCTTTCTTGCTTCTTCGCGAATCATCTGCTTTTCTCTTTTGGACAGCCAAGGAAAAAAACTATCACGCTCCACCTTTCTCACTGTGCCTATCAAGGCCAATATATTTGGCAGAAATGAAATGCTCATGCCTATAAACGGATTTTCATCAAAATCACCTTGAAAGTAGTATTTGACTATCTTTCGGCGAATGACATCAGCCTTGTTGCAGTTCCTATTTAGCTTCAAACAGTCACTAACAATGTCTGGCAACTGTATTTCTTTCCTACATGAATATTTGAAACAAACTTCCTCCAACACATGATTCGAGTTACAAATATTTTCAATACTAGAATAATCGCAAAGGCCAAATAGAGGAATGAAGTCTGTCGCCTCAATCTTTACTTGATCAAATGACCAACAATTGGGTTTGGTCACTTTTTGGATCAATTCGTTCGGCAAACCAGTAATCTTCTTCACGCCTCGAGGTGCCGAGATTATTTTCCCTAATGAATCCATACTATCAAACAAACAGTATGAAACATCGAGTTCAGCTAAAGTATGATTGTTCAATCCTGTTGCTATCGCATTCACGTGCTCTCGAGTCATGACGCCTTCAAGACTTGTGACACACGGTTCACATGTGCGAATCACAAGCTTCACATCATTGGTATTGTTTACCAAAAATGTGTTCAAATCAAAGGGAGGGTGGGCAATTGAATTCCTACGGTGAGACGACCCACTTTTATACTCAAGCTGTAGTTCTTCGATGGAAGAATTATTCTTCAACCCATCGTAAAAATCGACAATGCCCGACTTTTCTTCCTCATCCTCTATATATCCCCCGAGTAACAACACGAGATTCTTGATGGTGGTGTTACTACCAATGGCCATGCCCAACTGTTTGCATTCGACTGTGCAATGCAGGACGTGAGACTTTGTGTAAACATATGCAGTCATTTGTTGGATCGAGTCGATGGGCGGAGCACGTTGTACATGCATTGATTCGATGGTGGAGTCGTTGGATTGGATTAGGCTGAGTACGTCTGACATGGTGCTGGTGGCGAGAGAGGCTCAAATTGTTGTTAATGGGGAGTGATTTCTTTGTTATTTACCGTTGATTTCGGAGGTCGATGGTCGATTGCTGAGTGCTGAGTGATTGATTTTGTTGTCCGCGGTTGTAAAAGGCTCGCTCTTGCGAAAAACGTTGGTGTGTGAATGGGGCGTTTGCCCATTTTACAGGTTGTTAATGGGCCATTCAGACCTTGATACCGCAATATCAACAACCACCACAACCACAATTCATTCTGCCGATTCTGCTGCAAACACCACAGCCACAATATTTATAACAATAGCCACCACCACTGCTGCAATTATAGCGAATGATTTGATTGCAATACACCCAGATCGACACTAATAATTTGCGAGCAAAAACTTGATTGGCCTTATAGCTTATAGTGACTGTATCAACTACGACAATACCACAATATCAACAACCACCACAATAAACCAGATTCATCCCCCAGTGCTTCTACAAATACCAAAGACACAATATTTATCACAACAGCCACAGCTGCCAGCTGCTATTGAAATCATAGCATCGGAAATAATACCAACAATTACCACCGCCACTATCCTCTACCACAACACCACTACAAACACCACAGACCCAATGAAAATGCAATCACAACAGCTTGCATTACTACTACTGCTACATTCACTGTAGCCACAATATTAACAATTGCTACACCAACTATTCAATAATACAACAACAACTGCTGAATCAATAAAAAAACTGCTACATTCACCAAAGACCGTAACCATAATAAAGAAACAAGCCACAAGTGCCACCACCAACATTCCTCTCTTTTGTAAGGATGGACCCAATGGCTTTGTTCATTGTGTCAATTCTTTTGGTTGAATGAAGCAACCAACAGATTTCGTTTTTGTAACAACTTAAAAAAATCTACAGAGTTTGTAGTCTGTCCAAGGGGTGGACTTTAGGGAAGTATAACCATACATTTAAAAGATATAGACAAGTTCCAGACTTGCTGCAATTATATCTCTTTGTGACGTGATAAAAAACATTTACTGAAGGCAAAATGACGTCATTTGCATATCATGACGTCATATGACACAACAAGTCACCCACCCACACACATACTCAGGTGCCTGAATTTTACTGGGTAAAAGTAGGTTTTGAGACAAAAAGAGTTTTCATAGATGTAGTATATAGTGACTGAGGGTTTAGGTACATAAGATTTTTGTTAGGTCTTGTTGAAACAGGTGGGAGCGGAGCATTCTTAGCCATATATAAAAAACTTGCACGGACGGAACGAGAACCAATTGCTCTCCAGAAAAAAAATAGTAAAAGATCACGGGATTGTGTATGTTTCTGAAACTGAAACCTACAATTGAGAAAATGAAAAAAAGAACCAATGACGTCCTTTCCTTATGTTTTGCCTATTGCTGACATGTTTCAGAATGATTAACTGAGAGTTATTTATTTAATGTCTTTCAAATTGATGCTGCCATTTGATGGTGATTTCATCGTCCATGTGCACTCATCTGAAATTTATTAGCCTTCTCTGAGTGAGGGTGAGTAGGACAGAGAATGACCATGTGAGAGAGTACATAGATATATAGTTTTAGTATTAGTATGGGACAGATAGTCAGAGAGAGGGTAGCTCCAACAGTGGGGGTTTGTCTGCAGGGCTATTTTGTATGCACGTGGGTGCATTGATATGCTACATCCTTTTTGCTTCAACAAAAACTGAACATTGCACTAGCATGTTTGTGTTGCCTAGATCTAGATGCAATAAGGTTCAAATAATGGCCAACCTGCCGTATCCTGGGTTGCACGTTGCACGTATCTACTTCTTATGTAAGACATCAAGCTGTAGTACATATCTTCCAAAGATCTTCCACTTTTGTAGGGAGAACAGCTGGAACATCTGGAAAGTGTCAAAGATGCACCCTCTTCCAAAGATAATGGCGAAATATACCTTTTATGCTTCAAATCTTTTATCCATATATTAGAGTTTCATTTGTTTTTAATGAAGACATTTTTGAGACTCAAAGGTCGTCCGTTAGAAAATCTTTCTCAGCCATCACCTCCGAACCATCCAATGTGCGATTTAGATTCAACCAAAGAAGGGCTCTTCCGTCAAAAAAGCATTCCTCGAATAAAACTTCAACCATTGCTTGCCATTGCATTATTTTACATATATCAGTACGACGAAGGTGAGATCTATGCGATCGAACGATTAATTCAGTGGTTCAAAGGTTCGGGGGACGGATTGGTTGGGTTGTGTGGGGACGTCGATGCCTTGGCTGTGATTTGATGGCTGTTTCAAGCTCGGCGGCCAGGCGGCGGTTAAAGCCGCAGCGGCGAGAGTGCCCATCAACGTTGAGACGATGCCATTCCAGACGTACCTATTATTATTGTCGTGAGGGCGCAATTGGACCGCAACAGACACAAGAATTCAAGAATATATGCATATCAACGTGGCGAATTGTGGAGAAATGTGCTATTTAGTGGGGGGGGGGGCGCGATAGATGCGGCCACTCTGATGGACGAAATGCTTTTTTCCATGTTGTGCAAAGTACACCATTCATACTTATGGCTTTATTTTATTTGTGCTCATCTTGTGTATAAATCGTTTTTTTTTCGTTCTCTCATAGTAGCTGAATCATCTGTTTTTCTGTTCTCTTATAGTTGTTAGTTGCATAGAGTCTTCTCAAGTGTTGATTTCATTGATGTGTTGCATTTCATTGATGTGTTGCTGTGGTGCTGTCACTATGATGATTTGTCTGTCTATTTTATTTTTATTTTTAGATGCGATGCGCAGTGAAATTTCTTGTGCCTACTTCTTATAAACACGCGATCAAGCTGAATATCTGGTTGTAAAGGCAATCGCAAATTCATCCAGGACATACAAGTGGCTGATCTAATGCACATTAAGGGGGAATGGCATTTGATGTTATATTATGCATATTTTGTGTGTCAAGATTCTTACATCTGATGATATTGATGATGATCTTACATTGTTATTAGCAGCTTACGTGCTGCTTTTACATCAATGTTGTTACACAAGTGGACAGGATTTCATCATATTTCGCGTCTGCCCTGGCAGAAGATCTTGATGCTGGTTCTACAAAGAAGATTGGAGCTACTCGTATGATTATTTGATATCAATCTTTTCATGTGCTCACTGTTTTTTAAGCCCTTTTCAGCCAAGTCAATCTAACAATTCTTCTCCTCTTACATTTATCATTCAGTACCTGAAAATCTACAAGTCCAACCATGCTAAGTCGACTTGCCCGTCGTTCCTCCTTGGCATCCCTCCGCTGTCGAGCAGCCAAGCCTCACATTGCCTCCGTCACCACCCTTTCACCTCCAACCTCCACTTCCACCACTGCAAAATGTACCATCAATCAAGTAGCTCAACAACAAATCCCCACCTCCTTCTTCTCCACCACCGCAGCACTTAACTCTGCCTTCCTCTCAGCCTACGACGCTCATGTAGCCGAACGTGCCTCCCTAGCCGGCGGTATCATGGGAGGAGTAGCCCCAAAACCCCTCGATGCAGCCCAAACCGCCCAACTAATTGACGAAATCAAATCCTCCTCGCCCTCCGATGCCAATGCCGACCGCCTAGTAGATCTAATCAGCAACCGTGTCCCCCCCGGAGTCGACGAAGCAGCCTACGTCAAGGCCTCCTACCTCTCCGCCGTGGCCTTGGGCGAAGTTTCCGAAACGTTAATCTCCAAAAAACGCGCTGTGGAATTACTAGGCACCATGCAAGGAGGGTACAACGTCTCCACCCTCGTTAAACTCCTAAGCTCCCCCGACGACGAACTAAAAAACTGCGCCGCACAACAACTAAAACACACCCTTCTAGTATTTGATGCCTTCCACGACGTTGTCGACTTGTACAAAGCTGGCAACGCCGCTGCTACTTCCGTCCTCGAATCGTGGGCTGATGCCGAATGGTTCCTAAGTAAGCCACCGGTACCCGATAAAATCACCGTTACCGTATTCAAAGTCCCAGGTGAGACGAATACCGACGACCTGTCCCCCGCACAGGATGCGTGGAGTCGTCCCGATATCCCATTGCACGCATTGGCAATGTTGAAAAATCCACGGGATGGGATTACTCCCGAAGTGGCGGGGGAGTGCGGACCGCTTAGTCAGATAGAGGAGTTGATGAAGAAGGGACATCCGTTGGCGTATGTGGGTGATGTGGTTGGAACTGGTTCGTCGCGTAAGAGTGCCACTAATTCGGTTTTGTGGTATATGGGTGAGGATATACCGTACGTTCCCAATATTAAATCGGGTGGAGTTTGTATCGGGGGAAAGATTGCTCCGATTTTCTTTAATACTATGGAAGATTCGGGGGCTTTGCCGATTGAAATGGATGTGTCCAGTTTGAATACGGGGGATGTCATTGATATTTATCCCAAGGAGGGGGAGGTTGTAGATGCCGCGTGTGATGAGGTGGTTGCCAAGTTTGATCTCAAGACGAATGTTTTGTTGGATGAGGTGAGGGCTGGGGGGAGGATTCCACTTATTATTGGGAGGGGGTTGACGACGAAGGCTCGCGCTGCGCTGGGAAGGGATACGTCTGTGGCGGAAGTGTTTAGTTTGCCCGTGGATCCGGAGAAGACGCCAAAGGGGTATTCACTGGCGCAAAAGATGGTTGGTAAGGCTTGTGGAGTGGAGGGTGTTCCGCCCGGTATGTATTGTGAGCCTGCCATGACTACCGTGGGGAGTCAGGATACTACGGGTCCAATGACGAGGGATGAGCTCAAGAGTTTGTCATGTCTTGGGTTTAGTGCTGATTTGGTTATGCAGTCTTTCTGTCACACGGCGGCGTATCCTAAACCGGTGGATGTTGTGACTCATCACACATTGCCTGATTTTATCATGACCCGCGGTGGTGTGAGTTTGCGTCCTGGAGATGGAATTATTCATTCCTGGCTTAACCGTATGCTTGTTCCCGATACGGTCGGTACCGGAGGTGACTCCCATACTCGTTTTCCCATTGGTATTTCCTTCCCTGCCGGAAGTGGTCTTGTGGCCTTTGCCGCTGCCACTGGTATCTTCCCCTTGGACATGCCAGAATCAGTCTTGGTTCGTTTTACTGGAAAGATGCAGCCTGGAATCACTTTGAGGGATTTGGTTCAAGCCATTCCTTACACCGCTATCCAGAATGGTTTGCTCACTGTGGAAAAGAAGGGGAAGAAGAACATTTTCTCCGGTCGTGTTCTTGAAATTGAAGGTCTACCCGACTTGAAATGTGAACAGGCTTTTGAATTATCTGATGCCTCTGCGGAACGATCTGCTGCCGGTTGCACTATCAAACTTAACAAAGAACCCGTCATTGAATACCTCCAAAGCAATGTGGTTATGCTTAAATGGATGATTTCGGAGGGTTATGGTGATGCTCGCACCCTTGAAAGGCGTATTGCACGCATGGAGGACTGGCTTGCCAACCCTCATCTGATGGAGGCTGATCCCAATGCCGAATATGCAGAAATTATTGAGATTAACATGGATGAGATTAAGGAGCCTATCCTTGCCTTGCCCAATGATCCTGATGCCAGTGCTTTGCTTTCGGAAGTTGCCGGAGATAAGATTGACGAAGTCTTTATTGGATCTTGTATGACAAACATTGGCCATTTCCGTGCTGCAGGTAAATTGTTGGCAGACAAAAAGACAGCCACTCTCCCAACTCGGTTGTGGATTGCACCACCCACAAAAATGGACGCAGCCCAACTTACTGCTGAAGGCTACTACAGCACATTTGGAACCGCTGGAGCCCGTACTGAAATGCCCGGCTGCTCTCTCTGCATGGGTAACCAAGCCCGCGTTGAACCCGGCTGCTCCGTCGTTTCCACTTCCACACGTAACTTCCCCAATCGTCTGGGACAAGGGTCCAATGTCTACCTCGCCTCAGCTGAATTGGCTGCCATCGCATCTATCGAAGGCAAACTCCCCACTGTTGATGAATATTTGAGTTATATGAATAAGGTTGATGCTACTGCCAGTGACACGTACCGATACTTGAATTTTGATGAGTTGCCAGAGTTTGTGGAGGCAAGTGATAAGGTGGAGATTAGTGCTGAGATGAGGGAGGCAGCAAAGAAGTTGAGTCTTATGTAAAGTGGTTTTTGAATGTTGTGAGAATTTCTGCGTTATTTGGATGGAATTACTTAGGAGATAGTACTGAAATAAGAATAAAAATGAATGTTTATGTATGTGGACATTTGCTGTGTTGCTATTTAAGTAACAGCCCGCATCTATTTGTTACACTGTTGGTTATCTATCATATTTGAAATAGTGAGACATAGAATGAACAATGCAGAGCAGTTAAGGGTCAAGAAGATGGAGCCTCAAGTGACAAGGAGAAGCAATAATGCAGAGCAGTTAAGAGTCAGTGGTTAGAATAACCCATTCGATTAGACGGTGGAACACATTTGTTCAGACCATGACTCTGAATCAAGATGATAGATTTGACATGTTTGTCTGGCCAACAAACCATATCTGTCTATTTACTGTTGCTGCCCCTAAACAAATATTAAAAAAGGTTAAAAGGGATTAATGTTGTTTGATTTGGCAACTTTACCATAGCTATTCATTACACAGGTGTGTTGTTTAGGACATTTCCAATACAATCTCATTTCTATCTGCCTCTGGCATGATTGGTGATAGGTGTTTGAGTTCTATCAAAACATCTTTCACGATAACAAGTGAGAGCAGATATTTTGATTTGTTGATAGAATGTGTTATTCTAATCTCTCCGCAAATCATCTTGATGAGAATATTCTCATTGATTATTTTTTTAAAGAAGTGAGCACAATTGTCATTCTCTACCTCACTTTCTCTTGGTTCTAGTAGCAAGTAAAATATGCATTCTCTCTTTCCAAGTGCACATGTAGTCTTGCATTTGAATTCTTGAGGTCTATCCGTTTCTGTGACATGTTCCATGTTACAAGCAACTTTTCCTCCATTATTCTATTTTTTACCTCCCTATACTCTATTGCAAACAACAGCCAAATTATGATTCCAAGCTTCTATAGACCCTTTCATTTACTTTGTATTTACTGTTCAGTTTAAGGTATGGGAAAGGTACATCATTGTGTCTGTAGACAGATTGTGAGACTTAATGATTAC
>JALLAY010000172.1:0-19470 GCA_036939635.1 Cyclotella baltica | reverse complement strand
ATGATCTCTAACTCTCAACTCTTCCAACTACAGTAAATTTATGTATGTATCATGGATATCACACCCCCATAACCTCTCTCATCACATTTATTGAAGGTACTCCAACTAATGAACTGGCAATGAACATGGTGGTTCACTTATAATTGGTCAGAACGGAACGATGAAAGTGATGGTTCATTCGCCAAACCATGAACAACAATTAACGTGATAGTTTGTTCGTGAAACAATTGGTTGGATCTTAACATGATGGTTTTCTGTTGAAAGATGAACATAATGGTTCCTTCATTGAACCATGAACGTGATCGACATCAATGATGGACGTGATGGTTTGTTCATTAATTGTTTATATCCAAACATGATGGTTCCTTCGCCGAACCATGAAGGTGATAGTTCGTCGATCCATCCATCAATCAATCCAAAGATCACTTATTCAGCTTGATTATATCCACACTAATTACACAACCATACCCAACCCAACCTCCAACGGCCACAGACTTAGTCGAAAGAAGAAGGCTGGAGCTGGCTTTGGAAGTGGAACTAAACAACAAACTTGTTGGAAAATCACTCACCATGAATGACGTTAGTAGTAGAGATGAGGTTGAGTAATGATACTAGGTGTAGCGGGGTTGGTATCTGTTTTGTATTTTCAATTAATTATTAAATTTAGAATTATGACATTTAGACCACTTGTGCACTAGCTTAAACCATGATGTAATAGCTATTCAAAAATGACACAAATGCTAACTATCATGGGAGGACAAAATAACCAACTCCAACTATGAAATTTAGAGGAGGTGCCAACTCCCAACTCTTCTAACTATTGAGACAATCTTGACTGCCAACTCTTCTAACTATCATGGTAGGGCAAAATAACCAACTCCAACTACGATAGTTAGAGGACATGCCAACTCCCAACTCTTCTAACTATTGAAAAATCTTTCCGGCCAACTCTCAACTCTTCTAACTATTGCAATATTGCTGACTTCCAACTCCAACTTTATAGTTCAACTATTTTCTAACCCTGCATATGACATTCGCAGCTAAGCAAGCAAACACTGTTGCACAAACCACCACTGTTGGAAATGCACCTGAAATTGCTAATCCACCAGCATTAGTCCCATTTGCAACAATACTTGGTACACTCAATGTTGATGATCACTTAGACTACTCCACTAGGTATGGAGCTGTGTTGCACAAGACTGGTTACAAGGGTCTTAATGCAGACAATGAGAAGTTTGACCTCAATAATTTGAAAGCAGTTTCATTTGTTAGAGATGCTAAGGCAAGAACCAAGAAAATGGGATGAAATTTACAGAATCAAGGAACACTTGCGTTCATTGTCAACGGAAGCCCTGTTGATCTACTCGACAATTATGGTCCAATCGACATAAAGGACGTTGCCACTCAAATAAGGCTGCTTGAGCCAAAAGTCAGCAGAGAGCTGTTCAAGATGCTAAGGATGAAGTTACAGTATTTGTTAGCAAATATGAGTTGGATGATTATACAGGAAACAAAGTAATAGTCACACCTGCACTTTACAAGGTGATCATACGCTTAGGCCCTCTGAGGCATGATCAAGGACCTGTTGCCCTACGCCCTCACTATTAACGAAGATATTGACCTCATTCTCACTTCACACGAGGTTCATTAATACCTGTGCACAATAAAAAGGCAGAGGTGAGGATGTAAATGACAAATAAGGCATATTATTCGACACTTAACCACATGTGCCTGGTGCACGTTTTAGTTTTAGGGGTTATCTGGCTAAAGAGCAAGATGATTATCATGAGAACATAAATGACATGAAGGATACTAATTGGACTGGCATAATGAAGAAAGCAAGGTCCATTCACCACATTATGAAGCAGGATACTCACTATGTGTGTGGGACTCCCTCTGAAGAAGAACAACAGGTGATTGCTCTGAAGGCTGAGATTGAGCAGATCAAAGACAAGAATCTCAAGCTTTTACGTGACCTCCATAACAAAATGGATATTCTAATGGCCGGTGCCAACCCTTCTAGCTCCACTAACTCTTCTGAGACCTTATAATAATTCCTACTAATGCCAACACCTCTTCTAATTCTTGCCACCGTAGCAAGAAGAAGAATATCAAGAATAAAGATGATAGGTAGAGACAGAATCAGGATGAAGCCTGGAAGATAGTTCCCCCAAAGAATGATGAGCCAAAAAATAAAGAGAAAAACAACAACACATAATTGGTGCATTCACCATCAGACATGGGGAATCCACAAGGGGGCAGACTGTGACAAGAAGGGAAAGAGACTTGAGACCTACAGGCCAATTTAGCAGTTTCAGAAACCTCTTCTGGGTCAGCCACACAGCTCAACCCTGTCTATGCCTCCATGTTGGCCCATCTCACTCACACCTAGATTAGCATGGCTCATTGCTATGATCAATACACACAATATAAATTTCTTTATCATTCTAGTTGAACTCTTGATCTTCTTCTGGGTTTGTCTTCGGTGGTTGCTCTATCACTTGAGTAGCTTCAGCTCCTTCAAAGGCCGGCCTCCCAGTTTTGTCATGAACTCCGTCTCCAACATTACTTAAGAACAAAGTACCAGTACCAGTATCATTGGTTTAAGGCTCAGATAAAAAGTAAGAAAAAGAGGAAGTTTAGAAATCTGTTATCTCTGTATCATTTAACATTAAGATACAGACTTCTTACTTACTTTTCCTTCTATCATGTGCCTCCTAAAGGTAGGTTGTTGCGTGGAGATTCTTGTCTACACTCTTTTGGTTTGGTTCAAGTTTTTGTTATGTCCATTTTGCTGCCGCCTTTCCTACCATCTCCAATACTGTTCAATTCATTTCCACTGCCATCACATCCCAGTTATTTCTTATCAGTCCACAGTTGATTATTGTGAGATCACCTTCCAAGCACCATTCGATACCAATTCATTCAAAATTGGTATTGACTCCTATTGCTCATGCACCATGTCACCTTATCATGAATTCTTCCAAGTTTATTTCCCTTTGCCATATGCAACGGTTGCTAAAGCCAAAGGAATCAAATATGGATTACATGTAGCTGGAACTGGCACATCTGTCTTTAAGCTTGATAGGATTGAGGATTCACATGTTGTGGTCCATACCATCATCCTCTACTCTCAGCATTGGAGCCACTTCGATTGGAAGAAAGACCAGCCTCCAGGGACCTACTTTAACCTAGATGGTGATGGATGTTGGTTAGTCTAGAACAATGGTAAAAACAACAAATTTGTCACACTCGACCCATCACAAAGTTACCGACCTTGCAATGGATGCATCTCATTTACAATAGGAAACTGTTTGTTTTAATGATTAGTTGCAAGGTCGTGAGGATCCCCGGATCCAGCTACATTCATCGTCACGGAAGACTTTAATCTGGAAGATGAGGATGAAATGCAAGAAAATGAGGGAGTTAGTCCAGATGCCGTCACTGAGCACACAAGCAATGTTCACCATTTTGGCATCAACAACCAACAGTTGTGTCCTATTTATCCAACAAGTCACCAAAAATGGGGGGAATATAGCCACAATCAACACAGTTCAGCATTATTGAAGATACATACACTAAGCTTGTTCTGGCCAAGACCCAGATGCAGCTCCACTCTCACAAGTTCATCCAAGTTTGAAGATTGTTACTTCAGGTTCAGTTATCGCTCCATCACTGGAAAACTGAACTATCTGGCACAATCAACAAGAAGTGACATCTTGTTTCAGTTCACCAAGTAGCCAAGTATACATTAGATCCAACATACCTCAAGCTCAAGAAGACAAGGGATATCAGTATGCGATTCAAACCTGACACTTCATACAGTTTTGAGTGCTATTGCCACATGGATGTTTCTGGCAATTGGAATAAGGCCTATGCAGCTCACAATTCATGCACTGTCAAGTCACCAAGTGGATTGGTGGTCTTGTAAGCTAACTGTACTGTCATTTTTACTTGGAAATTGCCGTCACAGGTGGCTCTTTCCATGGATGAGGCAGAGTTTATTGCAATATCCATGGCACTTTGTGATGTCATTCCAAGTCATCTTCCTTGAACCCATTGTTTACTGCAAAGTCTTCCAGGATAACTCCGGTGCTCTTGACTTGGCACAATTACCAAAGCTTTGTTCATGCACGATTCACATCAATGTGTAGATATTACCACCATTATAAGAAGCACGTCAGAATTGGGATCATTAAAATCCTCCACGTCAGCATGTTCACCAAGCCATTTGCCCAAAACACTCTCTGAAAGCACTCTTCTTCCTATTTGGTGAGTAATCGTGATTCCACAATCTCAATAAGCCATTGTGAGGGAGTGTTGGAATATCAACACTGACTACCAAGCGCCTGTCCCACTTGGTTGATTGTTGTTCATTCTTGAGAGTTTTTTGCACTCAGATCAATTCAAAGATGCCTTTTCTCTTCACTTTTTATTCCACAATTCACAATCTTATTCTACAGTGTGATTAATCAAGAGCTTAGAAGTTCTCTATTCAATTGAACTAATAATAAAGCTCATAAAATAAATAACCATTCAATCAAAATATTAATACTAGTTGACAATATATTTGAGTCACTTTGCAAGCAGGGAGATGTCCTTATTGCTAAACATGTTGGGTATCCATTGGGCATCCTAGGGATGGCACAGATACCGGCACATAGTTAAAAGATACCAGCAACCCACTTACTAGCGAGCCTGGATTCAGCGAGCTATTTGCAAAAGCAAATCAATCAATTACAATGATCAAGCCATAAATTAATTCACGACCTTATCATCGTAACTAATTGTACGCACTGTTTAGCAGTCGTGAACTTAATACTTTTAACTACATCAAAAGAAAGATGTCATCGAGAGAGGCAGTCATCGAGTCTCTGACACCGTACACCATAACATCATGCAGGGGACGGAAGCTACGAGCCACCGATGTAGACACTCTCGAGAAAGAACTCGCGGCAATCGCCGCTCGAGTTAAAACCACCCTATTCCCAGGAGGAGAACGTCATGGACACCTATGCTGCGTAATCAACGACGATGCATATGGCACCAAAATCAACGATCCTAACTTCGAATTCGCTTTGGTCGAGCCTGCTGACCCGGAACCATACAACCCGGAGATCACAGCGGCAACCCCTGACATCCAGCGAAGGGCAATGGAAGCGGAGTGGGAGAAATACAAACAAGAGGTTTCTCGCTACCATGGAGTACAGGAAGTATTAGTCAACCGAATTGCCAAAGCGGTGGACATTCAGTACTTACGTGTACACCGAGTTTGACGAATGCACAGCAAGAGAGATGATTGACCACCTACGGTCGAAAGTCCGACTGCATGCAACTGAGAAGGCGAAGATGAGAGAGGAGATCAATCAAGACTGGGACCAATCAGAAGATTTTGGAGCATACATCATGAAGCTCGAACAGACGAGAGCGAGGCTAGCACGATGGAACATCAACATCGACGAACCAACCATGATAGCAGTAGCCATCAAACAAATCAACCAGTGCAGCATCTTCACCAGGAAACACAGGAAGGACTGGGACGATCTCGAGGAGGAGGATCAATCATGGGAAGCGTTCAAGGAACACTTCATCGACAGCTACGAAGAAGAGGAACGGTACGCTGACGACACTGCAGGACGAGGCGGACTACAAGGCATCAATGCAGTCAACGAAGAGGATGACAAAGGAGACGACGAGATGGCCGAATACCTCTACGAGTTGAAAATGGCCGCCACTGAAAACTCCGAAACAATTCAACAAGTCAACACAAAACTCAACGTAGTTGAAGCACTCACCGCCAAAATTAAGTCCCTCACCGACACAGTGGCACAGCAACAGAAAACAATTGCCTCCCAACAAAACACTATTGCAACACTCATCAACCGCGGAGGAAACGACAAAGAGAATGCCAACCCAAACAACGAAACTCAACCAGGTGGAAGGATTCGCCGTAGGAAGTGCAAGAATTGCACACGATGGGGAACACACAAGGATGACGATTGTCTGGAACTCGAGAAGAATAAAGATAAACGACCAGCGGGATGGAAATCAGTGTTTGAAGGAGTGGTGGGCGGCAACCCGCACACGAGGAAAAAGTGAAGGCGACTGGGGTCAGTATCTTTGTCTAATGTAGATAGTAACAACGTAGAAGAGAAACTTAATCTGATACAGCATACTACAGTAGATAGAGATACTATGACCCCGCCGCCCACTCAGGTCGAAGAAGTGGAGTCAATTAATAGAATAGAAACCAAACGGAGAGTAACCTTTCAACAAGCAGAGGAAGTGTCAAAGAGCATGCGACGCAATTGGGGAAGAAAGATGGCTAAACAGCTGCACCAAGAATGCCAACAAACAGCTAGAGGTGTAGTAAAAGCCTGCAAGGCGATCGAAAAACGAGTCAGACGGACACACCGACGATTAGAGGAAAGGCGAGAAAACGAGAAAGGAGGAATGAAGGAAGTGCAGTAATGGACTCGGGAACAACTTCCACCGTAATACGCCCAGAAGATTTTCAGTATGTCAAGGATACGGGGATACCGTCGAACAAAATCTTTACAGTAGCAACGGGGGAAACAGCGCAAGGAACAACAAAGGCGCACATACTAAACGGACTCCGAGGAAAGGCAACCGAAGTGGAAAAGGTACCGAAATTACAGCACAATTCTCTAGTAAGCACCAGCAAATTGGCAGATGAGAACTATCACACTGTTTTCACACCCAACGAAGTCCTGGTCTACGATGGAGAAGTGGACAAGAGTAAATTACCAGTTTGGAGAGGCTGGAGAGACAATAGAACGGGTCTATGGAGAGTACCACTCAAACAGGAAGTAATAAACCAGAATGTGGACACAGCGATAATGACGGAGGAAGAAATGAAACGAGCACTCAAAGAAACGATACTCCAAGTGCAGAACCTCCCGAGCAAAGCTGAACACATCAGGTACTTACATGCAGCACTAGGATTTCCCACCAAGGAAACCTTACTGGCAGCAGTGAGAGCAGGATACCTCACCTCATGGCACGGTCTGACAATCCAAGCAATCAACAAGCACTTTCCATAGTCTGATGAAACCCAGAAGGGACACATGAGACACCAGAGAAAGGGAACCAAATCCACCAAGGAACCACAACTTCAACCGCATGTCACATTAGAAGATAAACAGGTCCTAGAGACACAGTTGAAGGAGTTGAAGATGAAACATCGTGACATCTATGTCAAGGTGTGGGAAGAAAAAGAGATTGTGTACACAGACCAAACAGGAAAATTCCCAACCACGTCGAGCAAGGGAAACAAATACCTAATGGTAATGTACTACATAGACGGGAGCTACATCATGATGGAACCTATGAAGTCCAGACACGAGAATGAAATGATACGTGTCCATGGAGTGCTCATCACAAGGTTAAAGGAAAGAGGCTTCCATCCCAAGAAGCAAGTACTTGACAACAAGATCTCGAAGGCTTATGAGAAGGCAATACAAGGACACGGAATGGTTGCGGAACGAGTCCCGAAAGAGGCCCATCGAAGAAATGCAGCAGAGAAGGGTATCCAGACCGCCAAGAATCACATCAAGGCTGTACTAGCGGGATGTGACCCAACATTCCCAATGCACTTGTGGGACAGACTATTACCCCAAGTTGAACTCACGTGCAACCTGCTACGGCCCGCCAATGCGAACCCAAACGTGTCGGCCTATCAATATGTCTACGGAAATCACGATTACAACCGAATGCCACTACATCCATTAGGATGCGCAGTACAGGCCTTCAATGACACTGTCACAAGACGGTCATGGGAGGAAAATGCGAAGGACGGATGGTACGTCGGAACAAGCCCACATCACTACAGGACATATGACATCTGGATCAAGCAAACAAGAGCAAAACAGAACTGTGACACTGTGTTCTTCAAGCACAACTACATAACCAAACCACGAGTCACAAAAGCAGATGTCATTAACAATGCCGCCAACAAACTCATTGAAGCACTCAAAGGCAACTTTGCAGCAGTACATAATGAGAATGAAATGGAAGCACTCGGAAGACTAGCGAAGGTATTCTCTGACGCAACCAAGAAGGTCAGTGGAGTCACACTTGAAGAGGAAGCATCACCACCAAGGGTGGAGAACCAAGAAGAAGCCACAAGAAATGAAACACCTCCAAGGGTGCAAGAGAACACACCAAGTCCAAGGGTGCCGGAAAAACCCTCACATCACCATGATCAACAACCACACATCATACCTGATGATGAATCCGACGATGAAAATGATGTTGAAATGGAAAACGAACAAGGTGATGAAACACCACGATACAACCTACGATCGGGAGCAAACAAACACAAACATTTTCACAGCAATGCAACGAGAGATGCCATTCTCACAGCGGTAGAAATGTCGTTTGAACGTCTCGAACCAGCAAAACTAGCCAGCCGGCGGTACCCGTTACAAGTACTCTGTGACATTGCAGGAGCAGTGATGGACGATGAAACCGGCGAACTATTGGAATACAGACAACTCATGAAAAAACCGAAGTACAGAGAAACGTGGGGCAAATCATTTGGAAACGAGATTGGAAGATTGGCACAAGGCATGCCGGGCCGCGTCGAAGGCACAAACACCTTTGTGTTCATTAAACAGGACCAAATACCGCAAGACCGACGAAAAGACGTAACATATGCACGCATTTGCTGCAACATTCGACCTGAAAAAATCAATGAGCCAAATCGATGCCGAATCACTGTTGGAGGGGATAGAATCAATTATCCATACGAGGTAGCCACGCCGATGGCTGACCTACTCACAGTGAAACTTCTCGTTAACAGCATCATATCAACAGAGGGGGCACGCTTTTGCTCAGTTGATATAAAGAATTTCTATTTGTGTACACCACTCAAACGCTACGAATACGTGAGAATGCACCTATCAGATTTTCCGGAAGATGTGATTGAACACTACCAACTAAAAGACATTGCAAACAAAGACGGTATGGTGTTTGTGGAAATTCAGAAAGGAATGTACGGACTACCACAAGCCGGTCTGCTGGCGCAAGAATTGCTAGAGAAACGATTGAACAAACATGGATATTTCCAAA
This sequence comes from Cyclotella baltica, assembly GCA_036939635.1. Taxonomy (NCBI): domain Eukaryota; phylum Bacillariophyta; class Thalassiosirophyceae; order Thalassiosirales; family Thalassiosiraceae; genus Cyclotella; species Cyclotella baltica. Next base: position 10,377 of record JALLAY010000172.1, on the reverse strand, counting down.
GCACACGCACACCAGGCCTATGGACACACAAATGGCGACCCATACAATTCACACTTGTTGTGGACGACTTCGGCATAAAATACGTGGGCGAGGACAATCTTAACCATCTCATCGGAATCTTGAAAGAAAATTACGAAATCTCGATTGACAAAGAAGGCAGCAGATACGTCGGCGTACACTTCGACTGGGACTACGAAAAGCGAGAAGTGCACCTCTCGATGCCAGGATACGTGAAGAAAGCATTGAAACGATTCCAGCACGAAACCCCGAAGAAACCGCAAAACCAACCTTTCCCACACATACCGCCGAAATATGGACAATGCATACAGTACTCCGAACCGGAAGACACCACACCAATACTGAACAAAGAAGAGAAGAGGTTCATTCAGGAAGTCATGGGAACGTTTTTATTTTATGCACGAGCTATAGACAGCACAATCCTAACAGCCCTCAGCGTACTAGCATCCGAACAAGCAAACCCAACAATAAAAAGTATGGAGAAATGCAAACAATTTTTGGACTACGCGGCATCACAAGAAGAAGCTGTGGTCACATACAAGGCAAGTGACATGAAATTGGCAATAAATAGCGATGCATCTTACCTTAGTGAACCAAAAGCAAGAAGCAGAGCTGGAGGACATTTCTTCCTCACACAAAAGAGCAATGACACAATCCCAGACCGGAGCAGTACTGAATGTAGCACAAGTAATAAAAGCTGTGACTGACGATCATGTGTCTTTGCACAAATTTAACCGAAACTGCTTTGTGTTTTGCAAACATGGCAGCATAAATGAGAATCCTATGGTAAAATGCTGCACAGAACGGCGCAGTTCAAAACACAGAGAAGAAGTCAGGTGAGTGCTGTATTTTTAAAACAAGAACTCTTTGCTTTGCATTCAGATCAGGAGCTCATAACCCATCAAACACAGAGCAACATCCTTTGGGTGCTATACGTTGGGAAGGTTCGAGAACTTACAACACAGAGCAAAAATCGAGCTCTGAGTGCCCCCATAATCATCGGCTTGAGGCTCATACCAGTTTGGGAAGAGAGTAACTGCCAAACCCTTATCTATACAGTATACAAAGATCAATACTAATCAGATTATGGTTCCCTTGAAGAGAATAGCTCCTGCATTTGATCGGTTTGAAATTCTAAACTAAAACTATGCAAATAGAAAACATACTATACTTAAGGTAGTAGTAGGTACACCTTAAAACTTGAAAGAACTTTTGTTTAACTACAACTTAACTTAATAGAAGTTCTTTGGTTTAGTTAGGTTCAGTCGGCAAAAGAAACTGGAGGGATGTCTCGTTGTTTTGAAAGAGGCAGGAATGCACTGAAACCTAAGGTGCCTATTTGTTACTAATTACAATTACATGAAGTTGGCTTGAAATATGTTTCAAATATTGATTCGAAACACTCCGGACTGATCCATAACGACAAAAAATGCTTTCAGGATCCTATGTAGTGAGTTGATTGGCCAATAATTCTGCACAGTTTTTGGGTAGTTTGAGATGGGGTTTTAACGAGGCATTAAAAACTCAAATGTTAAACTTTTGCTTGCGGGAAGATCTACAAGTCTTGTCGGCGTCTGACTATTCTGGGGCTTGCAGACCCGCAGAAAGAGATTAATACTTTACAAAAAAGTTCAAACAACTCTCAGTGGAGTGCAAGTGACAACTCTTTCCCCTTTTGTTTTGACCAATCAAATGGATCAGCAGCTGCAGCAAAGCTAAACAAAAAGTGATTTTTGTTATGTACAGATACAGATGCTCCCCGAAACAGATGGTTGCCACACTAACAAGCAGTAAATTGCTAGCATCCGCTCTCACCCATTCTACTTCCTTTCACTGACTTCTCTGTTCTTCGCCCCTCACCCATGCCTCCAAACAACAGCAATGTATGTGTAAAGTTGCCAAAGGCAGGTTGTCTACAACCTTCTACAACACAAGTCTGAACTGACAAAGAGACTTCTGACGGTTGTAGGTATCTTTAAGAAGTAATATACTAATTCCTAATTACTGACGTAAGTATCTTTTGAAACAATTTCATTTTTTGAAGCGAATTGCTTCCAAGAATAAAATGGCGCGCCAATGCTTCTCTCATTCATTTCGACACAACAAACACAACAACAACAACAAAAAACGCAACACCCAACAAACCAAACAATGGGAGTAAGCCCCAGGACGACAACGACAAACTCAAGCTAGTCGGGCTACTAAACACCAGTCTCAACTCTCAACTCTCACATCTATATACTCTTCTCCAATAATGCCATTTCCCGAACTGGTCCTCCGACCAAAACCACCCCCTCCCAAAAATATCAACGTCCGTCTCCACAAACCACTCTTCGAAATCGGATCTCCAGTCTGCGCCGCCTGGTGGCCCAGTGAACGGGGTAAGAATCGCAATCCCAAGTATTATCACGGCGTGGTTAAGAATTATTCGTTTCGAAAAGAGAAGGACTGCGGGTACGGCCCGTTAATTCTGTATGACGTTTTGTTTGACGATGAGACCATTTCGTGTGGGATAGAGGACGTTTACGTTTATCAGAAGGAGGACTTTCTTAGGTTAAATAAAAAGTGGAAGGGGGTGACGAATAAGCATAACCAGGCTTCGAAGGATCGTTGGGCACGAGAATCTGGATGGTATAATGTCAATGTGGAGGGGGTGACGAGATCGTTCCCGCGTTTGACGGAGGCTATAAGAGCGTACGATGAGCATGTGGTTTGGAAGAAGGGACCAAAGACTGTGGATTCTGATTTGAATCTGCCTGAAGAATGGAGTTGGTTGCCTAGGTAAGATATATTATGTAATGAGCTGATTTTGTTGCTCATAAATCTCACTTCTATGATGTGTCTTAAATTATTTTATAAGGGTTGTTGCTGTCAAACCAGAAATGGATTCCGATGAAGACTGCTCAGATGATGAATCGGACGACGAGAACGTACCTCTACAAGAATTAGCCGAAAATGCCAAATCACGTTATCCTGTCAAGAAGAAGAGACGTGTAACAAACCTCGACGACAGCTCTATTGACACATCACGCACCACCAAGAAGAGTAAAAGGTCCAATCCCGCCACTCCTCTCACGGAAGCTGTCATGAAGAGCAAGTGCAGCAATTACAAAGGCGTGTCTTTTAGAAAAGCTGATTATAAATTCATGGCCTATGTTACTATTGACAAGATGAGGTTCCTAGGCGCATATTCAATGGCAACTGATGCTGCCTTTGTTGTGGATAAAGTACACGAAGGTCTCAAGGTTACAGGCAAGATGCCTAATTTTGCATCTACTAAACAGTATCTTGATGCCAGAAATCAAGAAATGAAGGATTCTGGAATTGATTCACATGACATTGGGACGTTTGAGTCGCTGGCTTCGACTATTGCTGATTACGTTGTCAAGATTAAAGTGGAAATGTCAAGGTAAGTGTGTACTCTTTTGTTGAAGAAGTGGGCTAGGCTTTATCAGACAGCAAAAAAACTCATCATTACTTGAATTAGGTCCAACAAATTGCGTGCCAGTCAACAAGTGCCAGCAAGGTAAAAATGGTTTTATGGCATAGTTCCACTCTCTTATTTCTCTTACTAACACTCTTCTTCTTATTTATCGCACAAAGTACCGAAAAAAGAGCCCGCAAGTCTGCACTCGATTCACCAGCAACAGTTACATCAAAGACCGCAAAACCCAAGTCGAAGCCAAGTCCCTCTACCACAAATGAAATGAGAAACCGATGTCGTGATTACAAGGGTGTGTCACTACAAATAAAAAAGTATATGGCGTATATCACTTTGGACAAGATGCGATTTCTGGGAGCATATATTCTAGCAGCAGATGCGGCATTTGCTGCTGACAAGGCCAAGGATGTGTTCAAGGGATCTGGAAATAGACGCAATTTTGAGACTCTTGAGAAATTCTATGCAGCTAGAAAGCAAGAAATGAAGAAGGCGGGGCTTGTATTGACTGATGTCGGGACTGTTGAGTCGCTTTATTCTACTATTGAAGGGTATATTGCAAAGATGGGAAATGTCCCTGGGTATAAGTAAGTAAATGGATGTATTGCTGTATTGTGCTCAATGGAAATCACATCTCATTGTTCGCGATATTCATTTCTTGTGTTTAATCAAATCATTATGAGAAGGATAGAAGCAAAGTAAGTATCAAAGTCTATATTGGTTTTGTTTAGCAGACATGGTTTTGACCTTATTGTGTATCTTGTTTTCAACAGTATCAAACTAGCCCCCGCTAAGTCCGAAACAAAGTTGGTCAAATCAGATGCTCCAAAGAAGAGAGGACCTAAACCTGTCAAGCAGTTAGAAAGGACTTTGCCTCCAAAAAGCGCTACAGCCTTCTCCTCGTCACAGTCAATAAATCAAGTAGCAGCATTGTATCCGGTTCCTCTGCAGCAAAAGAAGAAATTATACAGCAGCAACTACGTTGGGGTTAATTATGACAAAAGAGATAAGAGATATCGAGTCTACGTCAACCAAAAATATTCGGGCTGCTATCTTCTCATCACTGACGCTGCATTTGCCTATGATGAAATTTCCGAAAATGTCAATGGACCAGGATCCAGACTGCATTTTACCTCAGAGCAACAGTATCAAACAGCTAGAGCCCAAGAAATGAAAGATAGAAGCCTCACCTTAGATACTGTTGGTGTTGGTACGCTTCAAGATATTCAAATTAGAATCACAAAATATTCACAGAAACCAGTTGGTGAAGATACTGGGTAAGTAAGTAGATTTTACTCACGACTCTGAGATAATCACATTTCGCGTACTAACTAATTCCCATGTCATCATTTCTTCATTTGAAGTGAACCTCTGTTCACAGTTCAAAAGCAAGCTGTCAAGCTCGTCTCGAAACATTTTCAGCAATTTATCAAGGCGGCTTCCAACAATGATGCCGAAGCCGAATGTATAGATCTCACTACATGAGCCGGATAATTATTTGTCACATGCATAATCGCCTATTCATCGCATTACAATAGAAGAGTAATTCATTCAAATTATTAATAGTTGCATACCCTATGTCAAAATTATTTGATTTATTAATTACTTTAGCATGTCCCTTTCATTAACGATTTTTCTCGTACTCAAGCAATCTTTCTGTCAGTTGTTTCGCATTCCCCTGAATATCCAATCCACGCTCCTTCAAGGCCTCTTTTAATTGTGTTGGTTTCATCTTCTTGATTGCAATTTTATCCAGTTTGGGAATTGATTTGCTCCCCTTCTTGCTCTTTTTCTTTCCGTCATCTGAGTCGCTGTCCCCCTCATTAGCTTGCTGGACTGCCAATTTCCTCGCTGCCTCCGCTTGGGCCTCTGCTTCTTTCTCGGCCTCTGCTTTGGCTTTAGCAGCTTCTCGCCTCGCCTTAACTTCAGCAAGTTTGGCCATGTCTCGTTTGTACTCCTCTGTCAATCCAGCCTCATGACGCTTTCTGTAGGCCGCAGCCTTCGCTTCCTTCTCTTTCTCCTCACGTTCTTTCCTCGTCAATTGAGCAGGCTCGGCTGAATCCAGATCTTTCATCTTCATATGCTTCACCGGGGCCTTATTTGGATTGTCCACTTCAATCAACGCCTCCACTCCCTTCGGCTTATACTCCTTCTCCACCCATCCCCCCTCTTCATCATCCTCGGTAGACATGTCGGCGATACGGCGCCCCACTTCCATTGCCTCGCGTTCTCTTTCTCTCTGAGCACTGTCTACGGATCCGTCATCATCATCGCCCTCTTCGGCTTCAGCACGGCGTTGGAGACGTGCAGCGTCAAAGGCTTCGAGACGTGCATTTCGTTGTTCGATTTCTTCGGCGGATTGGGCTGCGAATCGTTTTCCTGAGCCGCGTCCTCCACCGCGTTTTCCTTTTCCTCGTGCCATGATAATATCGTGTTCTTGTAGTCTATTGTTTTCGCTCTTGTTGTTAGGTCTTCCTGTTGGCGGTCTGTTGTCTTTTGGTTGTGTTTGTTTTGCGAGGAGAGAGAGCCGTGGGTGTTCCTACTTCCAACTGTCCGTCGCCCGTTTATACCTGAAGCACAATCACTTTTCTGAGAGTCCTTCAAATTCTGTTGCCGCGTAGAAATTCTTCGTAGCCTGCGGTATATAGGGTATCCAGCATATCCCATCGTATCCTCACGTAGAATTTGTACCATGAGAGTCGGAATCTGCTGCCAATCGCCAAGATAATGCATGCCATCAACATGCCAAAAGCAAGTGAAACCATGGCTGACGGCAATGGCCGACGACCTCGGACGACAATCCATCGCCCGCCCTATTACCCCCACCAGCCTTACTCCTTTGCTGCACCTTAGGGTAGCGACAAACCGATAGATTAGCCAAGGCATGATGAAGTATTGGTGGCTTACCTTTAACTGCACCGCCCAACACCCTTGTGTCATGCACCCTTGCGTTTCCTGGTTCCTCATGGCTCATGGGAGAGGCGGGCCCCGCTCCCTTGTAATGGCCCGCTCCGATCCCTCTCTACAATGTAATGGCTCACTCTGCTCGTCATCTCCTTATTGTCTTGGCATCCTACCTCGGTCGAGCCTGACGGCATGGGAGTTTAGACGCTACTCTCTCCTACAGACACCAGGTTGGTTGTTTCCCCGAAACAGTAAAAAATATAACTTTCCAATTGCCAATGCGGTGGAGCAGAGACAAAGCTCAGTTGGGACAGATTCAAGATGGGAATCGGTGATGGAGTGACGGAGGACGGATCAGTTGTTCGGAGAGAAGTAGCTGGAGTCGTGGCATTTTCGGCGCCACTACACCCTTGAGTAGGTAGAGAGGAGACGTTTTGTTCTTGGCGAGGAGATGCGGTTGGATTTTGGTTCATGGTTCGGCAGCAGTGGTATGGTTCGTTCTTTCAATGTGTCAATTTGCAATGGATTTGCACGTGTCTGCGAAGCATGTATAAAGTATGGGGCAATTTTTTAGTAAAAACAAGACGGGCCCCGATTTTTTGGTGTCTGTGGAAACTAAATTTTGGTATTTGTCATATCTCCTGGAAAAGACGGTGGGAAGGGATGAAAAAGACCTCTATCTATGTTTTAATATCTAGTGATCTAGATAGTTGGAAAAACTTGGAAAAACTAAAAAGGAAAGTTGATGAAGAGGGAAGATGTGACAAAAAGTGAATCTTTTGACGTCAGCAAGAATTAACACTTTGGCAACACGTCAGTTGAGTGATGTCAGCATAAGATTTTATGGCGCCAGATTCGCCACCACGTACCACAAGAGGCATCAATCGATCAATCGATCCCAACCTCAATCAACCAAAACCATGAACATCAAGTGTTCCTTCATTCGTCCGCTCATTCCCATTTGACCGATCTCATACCCTTCAAACAGCATTAGCTTTCAACGTGTAAGGACGAAAACGATGCATTAGAATGACAGTTTGAATTTGACCGTTAATAGGAAGGCATGCATTAGTTGAGGATTGTGGCAGATTGAATTATATTGCTTGAATTGACGTTGTTTCGTTGGTTCATCAATCGATCGTCGGTGCACCAAATTGATGATATGTTAGCTTTGACAAGCTTTGAGTCAAAAAGTTGACATGTTCTACCGACCTGAAGATATATGTCACCGTTTAACAACCTGCACCCTGCACCTTACACTGCCATTCGCAAGTAAAAGTCTTACAAAATTGAGGTCATTCTAAATATTTCAAGTCTATCTGATCTGTCTCTTTTTTATGGTGAATCATGGAGTTTGGAAGCTTCGTCTTAAGTTTTTAATTCATAATCGTCTGAGTTACATTTGATTGATTTATCGTCGGCGAAAATGATTTGATGTCTGTATGCAATCTGTCTCTTTTGTTAAGGTGAATCTTTATTTCTGGTATAATCAAGCGTAATTTGTGAACTTCAATTCATAACATGAATGACTGGATGTTGTTACTTTTTCGTTGATATGTTGTGGGCGAAAATGAGACATGAATTCTAGTATGGGCTTTACTATTAGACCTTTCAATGAACCACACTTACAACTGTTTTACATTCCTTCAACAGTTCCATCAGTTGACTCTACACCAATAGAACATTTAGATTTCCTCTCTAACACATAATTCAACTTAGAACAGAATGGCCCTCCGTCTCACCGCCTCCAAACTCTCCACCCTATCACGATCCTTCCCATCCACCCAAGCAGCAGCGTCATTCTCCACCGCCGCCGCTTCCACACTAGACGGCACAAAATCCACCTCCAACTACGATGCAGTCCTAACAAAATTCGCCAACATTCGCGCCTGCGCCGCACCCCCACCTCAGAAGCCTGTCCTAAGGCAATGCAAGCCTGTATCGACGGAGGGTTCAAAATAGTAGAATTCACACTTACCACCCCCGATTGTCTCGATCACCTCAGCGCATTCCGTGAAAAGTACGATGGAAACGTAATGGTTGGATGCGGAACAATCATGGATACTTCCGATGCCGAGCGGGCAATTGATGCTGGAGCCGAGTTTATCATTACTCCCGTTATGCTTCCTGATGTAATCACGTGGTGTGCCGAACGAAACATCGTCTGTGTGCCCGGATGTCAAACTCCTACCGAGTTGGTATCAGCTTATAGGGCGGGAGCGCCGCTTCAGAAGCTTTTTCCGGGGGTGACTGGTGGTCCGGCTTGGGTTAAGGCTGTTTCGTCTGCGTTGCCCATGTTGAGTATTAATCCTACGAGTGGGGTCACTTTGGAGAATGCTGGGGAGTATTTGAAGAATGGGGTGGCGAGTGTTGGGTTGGTGGCTCCTTTGTTTGATCCGGTAGCGATTCAGAATGAGGATTGGGATCAGATTTCAAAGAATGCTGAAATTGTCATGGCCAATGTCAGGGAGGTTGGACCTTATGTGAGAAAGTAGAAAATCAATTATTGGCAAGAGTAGACTGATTAAATGTACCGAAACTGAAATGCCATCGTGTAATGAATTATACTGTAACTGAAATGCTGAATTGTACTGAAACTGAAATGCCATCTCTGCAAATAAAACTTAATAGGTTAATCAAGGTTAATTGCTAATTGTATTAGGCTGAAGTTGTATTATTGTGAGGACAAAATACTTTAATTTAGTTCATAGCAAACATACTTAATTTCCAAGTACCTTAACATTGAAATGTCTTCAATGGCCATCTAAATCTAAATTAACCTTGCCTTTTGGTCCAAGCTTCAGTCACGCGCCGAAAAATGGACGTGTATGGTGCCTTAATCTTAATTGTATCACAGCTCATCCTCAATCTCTAATGATATAATTATTCCATCAGAAGAAATAATCTGCCCCTCCTCCAACTCCTTCGGTCTCTCCCATTTCTTCGCCTCCTTCAACCTACACCACTCATGCTCACACTCGGGCTCGGTAAAACTAGTCTCAGTAACAACCAACTCTTCCAACCCATCCACATCCTCTTTCGGCATCAAATGCCACCCCGGAGGGACTCTATAATGCGTCTCCAAGTTAATTGTGTCATAATCCCAATCCTCTGGATAGTAATGCGTGAATATACTCGAATACCAATTGCCATTGTATCTCATGGGTCTACCGTGAAAACATTTGGATGATTCGTATAATATCATATCACCGGATTCCAAGTATACCTCGTGTGTGTTGCCGTGTAAGTCTTCAATGATTAGAGGCCATGGGTCACCGTTTGGATCGTGTCCAATGTGTAATATGGAGGAGATTATGTGAGTTGCTGATTCGTCAACGTGCATTTGGAGTTTGGATTGATTTCTGTAGACACGGAGGCCGTAGGCATTGTTCCCTACCTGTAAATCAAATAGTAGATGAATCATGACATACCTTGAAACAAACAAATAAATGAAACTTAAAAATTTGTGTTGCTCACCAATTTAGTCTTTGACCAAGCCTCAAGAGTTGGCTGCAACTCCTCAATAACTCGATTATGCAACCCCGCAATGCTAACCATCAACGGTCTCTCTCCTGGATATTCATCCAAAGGCTCACGATCATACTCTTCCTCAGGGGTGTTTGGATTCTCAATCCCCTCAATCAAACGATTGTACAACGTATCCACTAAATCTTTAGGACCACGCGTCAAAGCCCACCCGTATTCTGTAAAATTCTTCGCCATTAGCGCACTGTAAATTACTGACATGTATCCATTGTATTTAGCACCGCCATCTTCTACTCTAGACACTTGTTGTAACCGTTTTTGGTGGAGAGAGCGCCATCCGGGAGTTTGGGGGATGTATTCGTCGGGAAGTGGGGGCCATTTGTGTTGTCGTTTGTGGTACTCTGATATTCGTTCGTTTTGTCTAGTTGGCTGTAGACTAGGAGAGGAAGAAGGAGGAGAGCTGTGAGGTCATTTATCGATGCTAAACATTTCAAGTCTATCTCATTTGTCTCTTTTTTTATGGCAAATCA
>JALLAY010000171.1:0-19518 GCA_036939635.1 Cyclotella baltica | reverse complement strand
GCCATCTGAAAAGACGAATACTTCAAACATCTGCAGAGGTTGATCACTGGTTGACTGAAGCTTAATTTTTGAAGCCGCGTGGAGAGATGTGGTAGGGGTAGTGTTTGGTGTCTCAGTGGAGGTGGTGGATGTCAAACATGATGTGAAATCCTCCACAATCAAATGCTTATTGCAGGTATTTTCCAAAGTCCGTACTGCTACGAGTTCATCAATTTCATCATACAGTTGTATTTCAGCACCAGAAAGACGGCACAGACATCCCATTGGATCGGTCACATCAAAACGACAATATCTGTTCAGCACTTGTACACTCTCGATGTCATACGGGGTCAAAAGATCAACACTCCACCATTGATTCACTTCTGGCTTTGTGTGTGAGAAGGTTGAGTTGTCATTATCAACAGCTTTCATAGCACCAAACTTGGTTTCATCATCTTGATAAGTAGATGACTGATTAGCCAATCCTCCCTGTGCAGCAACATTATTGCCATCTGAAAAGACGAATACTTCAAACATCTGCAGAGGTTGATCACTGGTTGACATTATTCTCACTCTCTTAACCATGCAAGACGTTGAATTCCCTGAAGTTGGGGAACCTTTTTGATAAACACACACTGCAGTGCAGTTGCTGTTACTCTGGCCATTCATTTGCCCTTCGTCACATTCTTCTCCTAAATCAACCAACCCATTCCCACATAATGATACTCCCAATGTAGTCCCTTCTATAGTTGCACCCACATTACCATGCCCTCTATGTCCAACTGGGACCACCATTATACTGTATGTTGTTCCGGAAGAAAGATTGTTAATCCTAAATGTCTCCACATCTGGGGGCAGGTATGATTTAGCCATTTGGAAATATTTGTCCTCTAACTGTTCGTGTTTGATAAGAATATAAGATGCACCAGTACTTGGTGGTACATCCCAACCTAAAACCAACTCAGATGATGTTGCATCTAGTATCTGCAAGTTGGACACTCCAATGGGCCTTTTATAGTGCAAAGTATACTCTTCTGCAGGCCCAAAGTCAAATAGATGGATGAAGTTATTTTCCACTATGTCACCAGAAAATAAGTATTCAGTCCACTTAGTCTGCCATGAATTGAACAAAGGAATAAGCGGGTAGTCTTCATCTGTACGAACAACCTTATCCAAAACAAAACCACTTCCGACCAATGCAGCATCACCAAACCGGATATAGATCCAATCTGATAGAAATGACATCTCTTCGGGTGTGATGTTATGGTGAACAGTCACTACAGTTTCACTCTCGCTTGCGTAATTCACATTAACAATGAAAAACCTATCAATAACTGAAGCCACTGTAAAATTGCCTTGCCTTGTATCAGAAGTGAACACAATGTCAGGTATAAATTGGTGGTCTGGATTGAGATTGACTAAAAAGTCACCAATACCGTCATCAACGTAACCCAAACCTGATGCAAGGGGATGATTCCCATCCACTCTGATCACATGGATCAATTCATATATATCCACAGCCTCAATAAGAGAAAGACGGTCATCATCTATGGGGCCTCTGTACTCAAATGTTGCAGTGAAGTTGTTAAACTTGCCACGCAATAAAGATATCATATTCCAAATTCCAACAGAATTGCTTCTACTTGGTATGGTTCCAAAGTTGATGTTCAGCGACATTGATCCAGTTACTTCTCCATTGAGTGAAGACCCAATAATAGAAAAGTCAACTAATAAACCCTTTTCATTTTCCACAATTTCAGGCTCAGATGACAGAATTTTAACATTGTATGCATCCCCAAAACCTCTATTTTCTATCAGCAGGCCAAGTTGAAATGGTATTGATGGCTGGACCTCAAGACTGAAAGGGTCATCTGCAAAGACTTCTCTTGAATAGAAATATTTTAGATGAAGTTGGGGATCTGGTGTGACTGTAATTGTATCACTGCCGAGGCCTTGTGTATATTGAACTCCCTCAATTGAGTACCTGAGTACCCCACTAATTGCATACGTCGTGTCAAACATTGGTGCTGCTTCTGACAATGGCATTATAAGCCAAGTTGCTCTCGCATTTGTGTTGGCATTGATTATGCCTCCATTTACACTAGTGACATCTGTAAGTTCGGGTTCACTAAACACAAACAGTGAAGTTGAATCCTCTGTGGCATTACCAGAAGGAGATGCCCGTAGGATGACTGAAAAGAACAAATAATTTAGGTGAAAGTGTAGAGGTTATAAATATATCACACATATCAATTCCACAACTCACCTGTTACATTCTCTAAAGGAAAACCTCCGTCATTCCACACTTGAAGGTTCGCTTCAAATCCTACTCGAGTCAATGTTAAATTTTGCTGTATTTGTACACGTACCGAAGCACAAACACCAGCAAGTTGCTTTGCGGCCTCGAGTTGCTGTCCTTCCACTGCTGTCAACCAAGCATCACCGAAGCCAGAATAATATTCATTCATTATGCTTGATCTTGCTGCCAAAAAGGTAGACTTCATGGCATCCAGCTCAACCAAATCGAAGAAAGCACCAGTGTAGTTTGTTGGGAGTTCGCTGGCAGAGTATATACCATCCTCCCAATAAAAAAGGCTGTGATTCCACGCAGCTACAAAAAGACTAATATCACTGTCCCTTGGCAAGCCATTAGATCCAACAAGTAATGTTTCAAGTTCTGTGCTTGTTATGAACTCGCCTGCCTCACTATTATCCGCAACAGCATTGATGAGTGAATCCGAGAATGAGCTCACCATTGTAGCATTTAGTGACTTATCATCTGTTTGAAGAAGGGCCAGTGGATCACCAATAATGTGCCCGGCATATGGAATCAAGATGAGATTAATCAGGCTCCAAAATCTTTTTGACTGAATTAAAAGGTTTGTTAGCCCAGGACTATTCATTAGATCAGAATCGTCATAGCAAGATTCCTGCTCTAACTGACACCCAACAACAGTGGATAAAAGAGGAATCAGGTCTACGACTTCCCAGGTCATGCTCAGGAGACACGGAATCGTTGTTTTGAGAGACTTGTTACCAATCATACAATTCGTAATGGAAGTTTCTACTTCTTGAAGTGCACTCTGTCGATTGTCCACTGCACGAAATGCAGTTTTTAAGTCATCAGGGGAGCACTCTTGACAGCCGTTTAATAATAAGCGGTGAGCAGGAATCACATGAGATGGAACCACATTCTTGTTCTCCAAAGATTGTTCAAGCTCTGGGTAGCATGGCTCACCAGGAAGTGTCCCTTTGTATGGAGATAAAGAAGAACGTGGGGATGAGTCCACAGCTTGATACGGTGTTTTCTGATAATTGGCCCCACATGTACCCACATCAGGGACATTTATATCGAGACAAATCTTTACTGGCCAAATTCTCGTCAACCCAATGCATTCAAACTCAGCACACCCGCCGAGATTTTTTGTTTGTGGACAAATCCATTGACAAGGGTTGAAAAAGTTGCATATTCCGGAGGCCCATGAAAGAAGATCAACACCAATAGAAATGCCGTGGTATCCGATTGAAGTGAGCTCTGCTGCCCGGTCACAAATTTTGATCACTGTCTTCGCTACTAAAAGTACTTGTGTCAATGATATTGCAGGTAACCAATATAACAAGTGCCTTTCAATATCATCTGCTGCCTTGAGCTCACGATGGATGATCACGGATTTCATTGTTGACCATAAATACTCACACATCATACACGATGCAGCCTGAAAGCAATCAACTGCACTCTCTGTTGAAAATAGTTCACGACGTGTTTGATCTTGAGCAACCGCCATGGGTTCAATTGGTGGCGGTATATCATGAAAAAGCTTCCTAGAAGTTGATATATTGGTGTCTTGTGTAATTATAACATCAATTGGAATCTCTGTACCATTCACGAAGGTCCCATTGTAGACATACTCATAGAGTGTGCGGTTATTGTAGCAGTAGCTGAAGTCGGGAGATCCATCTGCAGTAAACTTTAAGTACCATTGGTTATAAGAATCATCAGCATCAATAAGCATATAATCAGGTCCAGTTTCCCATCTTTCTGTGTCGTTCATCTCGGGAAGAAAAAAGGCCGTGTTAGGATTAACATCATCTCTTATCTCAAACCTATCATAAGGGACAGCATATCGAATGATCCGCTCGAGCTTTACTGGAAAACTTAAAGTTGAATTGGCTTCTAGTCTACCCAGATCGCGCACCTCAGAAGCAATAAAGGCGGTATTTTGCCAATAAAGAGGCAAATGCATTGCCACATTGTCAGCTGCAATCAGACCTTTGTTTGTTGCTGTAAGCTGGAAGGAGTCGATTTTGTTTGCGTAGATTGCATCCCAGTCAAGATAAACAGGATCCCATATAATTACAGGCTTTGGTACGTCTGGAAAGAAGAACATGGTTGGTCCATTCAAACTGAATAAATAAAACAAATAATCAGCTTTAGATACTTACGTGTGCTGAAGGTAGTTTGAACAATTATTTCGTACTTGTCTGTAACATGAACTGGAACGACAGAGAACGTATATGAAACAGCTTCATATTGAAGGAAAGCTTCTATGATCTGGCCAGGTGCTGTCAAGAACAACGTCTTCCTGAAAGTGGAATGGTGTGCTTTTTGAGCTGTCACCTCATAGAAATCTTCAAATAAACTGCTGAATGTGACAGTGCCATTGGATCCAGAATTGCCCCTATGAATGGTACCGACAGTTAAACTGCGTACGGTGACATCAACATAATCAAGATTGGGTTTATCATCTGAAAAGTAAGTCGCCTCGTTTGTTGTCATAACCATCATTTTGGCAGACTTGGATGGGATAACCATTATTCGGTAATCCAATTCAACAACCGTATTTGATGTATTTGAAGCAAATGCTGAAGTTAATTGGTACAAAATAGGGATGTAAGCAAAAATGATACAGCCATCTAAAGTGAATACATTGAACAGATTTCCGCACCTATTGTTCCGAAGTAAGTCATGCCTACTAGAGCTTCATCAGGAATGACAACTTGAAAAGAAACTGCAGCTTTTTCATCCACTGAGAGACTAGATATAAATTCTGACATGGTATGAACTATATTTTGATCGGGCATTGCCACTTCAATAACACCACTACTCAAGCTTCCAATATTTTGCAATACTACATTGTGATAGCTTGGACTGGCTGAATTTGTAACTTTGATGTCAAGCAAATGTGGCGATACAACAAGCTTGGGTGTTCGATGACGCATATCCAGATAGATAAAGGACGACGAAACAGTGACCCCTTCATGAGTGGATACTGTGAAATAGATTCTTGTCTTGATAGCATCAAAAGTTGTTACTTTCAGTGACATGTAGACTGTATTATTCACTTCATTCGCACTTGTTGAACTCAGTGATGCCTCAATGTCAACACTAGGGAGAGCATCAAATGTGACGCTGATTTCATTAAGTTCACCTCCCTTGAAAAGTAGCATGAATACATCGTTGATCACCTGAGTCTCGTTTGGGTGCCCCCTCAGGAAATAATATGTTGGCTCAATCTCAAAGCCAGCTATAGCAAAGCTGCCCTGAACTGTTAGATTTTTGAAGTCGGGATGTTCCCCCCCAAATAAATATTCACCAAAATCTGTGCTGTAAGGGAAGAATGACGTTGCAGGAACTAGCCCAAAGGCATCTGTGCTTACAGTAACCTTGCGCCGATAACTTGGAGTTGTCCCATTCTCATACACCCAAAGAACAGCAGGTTTGTTTGCCACTGGCTCTAAGGTCACTATATCTCTGGTAATGAGCTCAAAGAAGACTGAAAGTGCAGGGCGAGCGTAAGATGATAGTTCAGTCGACACCTCTACGAAATAGGAGGGTAAGACTTGGAACTCAACAAAAATGCTGGTCCGACTCAAATCGTTAGTGGCCTGAATGCCAATGCCATTTGAAGCAGAATTTGTGGATGGAGATGTCCATGACAACAAGCCTGTCGATGAATTAATTGACATGCTTTCGATTGGCAATCCCACCAATGACCATTCTACAGGCAAAGAGCCCTGTTGCAACTCAAATTGATATGAAAATGGTGTTGATTCAACCATCTCAAGTATTTCCATTGGGTCAGCTATTATGGGCGGAAGCAAAGTTTCGTTGCAATTGTCTCCTCTGTAACCATGATAGCATATGCATCTCCCAAAGGAGCAAAATCCTTTATCACAAATATTATCAGGGCAGATTCCATAGAAAGTAAATGGTACTGAATTGTAGCTGATTTGAGAATCGATCACTACACTGAGATTTGTTGTCAATGATCCAGATGAAAGCTGAACAGTTGGTGTACTACAGCGAAGGGCGTTCGATGAGATGCGTTCAGCAGTAACATATGCAATATCATGGAACAAGCACTTTGCACTGCTATTAGTTGCGTCAAAATTGTACCCTGATACTTTGATGTCGACGCCCCCTGAATCGATGGCGTCATTAGGAATCACTCCAGTTATATAAGGATGTGGTTGGCATGTGTTTCCAAAATATTCTTCACTGCACAGTAGACAGGTTGGGCCAGTAAATGGATGTACACAATCACATCCAGCTTTGTCATTGCACATTCCTCCTATTGAATTGGAAAACAGAAACATATTAGAACTTGAGCATATACAGCACTATAGTCATGTTTCCTTGATTTACCATTAAAGCATAATGAACATTGTAAGCACTCGCCCGTCTGCATAAGTCGATAGTTGGATTCGCACTCATCACAATCAAGACCAGTATAGCCAGTGTCACATTACAGTTGTTCCGCGACATACAGTCGGGAATACTACAGGCTTGGCCCTCCCAGCCTTCTGTACACTCACAATGCTCAAAACCGCTATACAGAAATCAAATGAGAAATGAAACAGAAATGAGATCATATTCATCCCAAATGGCAACATTGTAGAGAGAGCTGGTTATTGTGGCATTCTCACCTGCACACACCATTTCCATTACAAAAGTTCAGAGTTCCACATGTTGGTTCGTCGCAGCACGTGCCAGACCACCCATTCCTACATACACGAATGCCCGGGAAGACACATGTACTGTTTCCTCCTGTGCAATCTGGTGAACAGGCGACAGGACTATCTTTTGTTAGAAAAGGTTCAAAGATTATTTCTGGGCAAGTGATATTATCATCGTCATCATACAGCCTGTCATCAATGAGGGAGGTGCTGATATTTTTGTCACTTGCCAGAGTGAAGACATTTCTTGTTGCATTGATCTTGAAAATATCTCCAACAACATGAACTTGAGCTGAGCTCATTTCATACAAAGATAATGGGTTACTGAATTCATTGGCATGGATCTGCCACATGTCTTCATAGTTGGTTGAAAAGTCACCAACGATTGAAATTACAGCGGTAGATCCGGGAGTAGAAATTGAAGCTGGCACAATGTTTCCCTTTGCAATGAAAATAGATAGTTAACAATTAAGTAAATCCACCATAAAAAAACAATCCATCTGAGTGTTTGAGAGGATCCGAACTCACCTTGAATACATTGCCTAAAATGTATCCACTGAACTCATCACCTGTATGAGAATTGCCCACATTCAATACTTGACTGGCGTAATTATCTCGAAATATATTTCCATATATATTTGTGTCCCATCTAGATTTGATTTGAATGCTCGCACAATCAACACCCACACACTCATTGTCATGAAATATATTAAAAGCAACCTTGGACATTGGGGACTCAATGTATAATGGACGCTTCATTTGTGTGAAATTGGAGCTTTCAATTGAACAGAAGTTGCCCATGTCTAGGGCTCTCTTCACGGATACTCCTCCGGCGCCATTTGACATAATGCATGACTCCAATGTGATATTTCCGTCACCTGTTGCAATGCAGCGCAAAACACAATCAAAATTGGACTGGATAGAATTGAAACAAAACTGGGAACTGATCATTCCTCACCTGAATCACCAACGTAAACCTGATAATCACCATTTCTATCAAACTTAGAACCCCTGATAGAGATTGATCCACAATAATCAAATTGAGTTCCATGGTCATACGACCCCAATACCTCAGCATTAGAAAGGAGGATCCCATCACTTGCATGAAGAATATGAAGTCCAACTGCCCCCATATCTTTGATACTAATTCCATCAAGAACAACAACACCAGTTGGATTATTAACAGAAATGCCACACACAGGACGGCTCCAATCCCCCACGACTTTCACTGTATCCAGCATAACATTCGTGCTTTCAATATGGATCGATGTCTCTCGTTTGTAGTAACCTGCAAAGTTGATGTGGCAGTTGCGCAAAACCGAACCGTCAATGTATTGATTACCATACAAAAGAGTCTGGTTGCTGCCTGGGCCAAAATATATCCCATCCCAGACTGTTGAATTTGCAATAAGAGAGATGCCATACTCGGCAGTAAGATTGGCTGTCGGTGAAAACACCACCGGATCATACTCATCTCCAAGTACTTTTAAGACACCATAATCAACATGAATCGAAGCATGCTTTGCAAACATTATTTGAACACCAGGTTCCATGATGAGCTGCGCACCAGGATTACGGAGGATGATAGACCCTGCAGCATAATACAGGCCCTTCTTGATGACTACCGTTACTGCGTCAGACAAAGTTCCACCAATTGTCATATCCTCCAAATTCACTATTGATTGGGCTGGAGGTGCAAGCATAACATGTGTCATTTGAGGATCAAGATACAATGCATCAAATTGAATCGATACTAGTGAAGCATCATAAAAGCTATCATAAACTCCCAGTTGGAGTAATGAAAATGAAGTGGTAGACCAGTAGTTTGGACCTATATGCAATACCCCATTGGTACCAGGAATATACTGCAAATTTGTTTTGAGATAGAATTCAACAGTTGGATCTATGAGGGCATTGCGAGTGAGATTGATTTGATACACCCCACTTGAAATTTCAATAGCAACACTCCCTCTTGTGTTCAGCATTGTGTTTCCTTCGAACACTATGATGCCACCTTGTAGTTCTATTACGCTGTCTTGAGCTGCAATATGGGATATCACGTTGCTGGTTGCAGTTGCACTTGAACTGGCACTTGATACCCAAAGTCTTTTATCGGATGTGATGTTTGACACCTCGTTGTTATCCATCTCTATATCAATCCCAGATATGGCAATAGCATCTTGTCTAGTTAGTCCACCAAACAAGGTATTTTTATCAAATATCACTGTCCCTGCATCTTGGGATGCACGTACAAACCCTCCAATGTAATCATCGTTGACAAAAGTCACATTTTGAATGACGGTAGAAGCTGTCTGACTGTAACTAATAGTATCAAGAGCGTAGACCGGACCCAATGAGCTGCAATTTACTACACTATTCTTCATCGAAAATGGCCCATCTAAGTAATACACAGAAATGGCGTTTCGGCGCTGATACCCATTCATATCATCATGTTGATAATATAAGTTTTCTACATTCAAAGAATGGATGTACCGTGTATAAATGGCATACTGGTAAATTGATTTTGGAATGATTGCACCGTTGTAAAGATAAAGTGTCACCGGTGAGTTGGTAGTATAAATAGCATGCCCAGAGTGTGCCGTTGATATGAAGTACCGATTAATCGTAACATTCGAATAGCCGGTGATGAAAACTCCATTTCCAGACGATGATGTATTGCTTTCGATTGTGAGGTCCTCAAAGATGAATGAACCAGTGCCACTGATTGATACCCCACTGCCCATTCCACCAATGACAGAGATGCTTTTATAGGGAGCAACTGACGGTCGTCTTGTAGAGAAAGAATAAGCACCAGCTGCTCCTGCTCCTACCACTCTCACATGCTCCAGTTCAACGTCTTCGACGGAAGAAAACATGAATGGTAGACCAGCTGGCTTATCCAGAGGAAACCAGTCCAGAGTGTATGGTTCGCCTGGATAATCCTGCTCGTATAAGAACCAATATATTTCATCTCTATATGAGTTTTTCGAAGAAGTGCATGTAGGCAAGTACTCTGAAGACTGGTACATAACTCGAGATGACACTCCACAAAGCCCTGGAAATCCAAAGCCGTGCACAAATTCGCAGTAACTCCATTTATTTGTGCCATTGGTAAAATCTGCCATCGATCCGTACAGCTCTGGAAGGCAATTAAATGGTTAGACACGTTCGCGATGAGACTTTTTTCCTGGGGGGTTCTGTTCAAAACTTACCAAAGTCGGAGTTTAGCTTATTATTATCTGCGGCAAAATCACACGTCAAGGCATTATAGGCATCAAAAGTAGTCACATTGATGTATGTGATTCGCTTGTAAAAGATGATTTGGTGAGAAGAGTAGCATTCTGGACAATATCTAACGAGAGTTTTCGATTGGGAGCCTTGAAGCTGGTTGTTGAACTCATCGTGACCAATACTGAATGAACTAGCTCCGCGGTATGCCAAAAGGAGCTTGAAGCTAGAAGAAACTTCAATCTTTCTCTCGACAACCAAACCCGACCAACTGTCAAAAAGAGGTTCAAACACAATTGGATTATCTGATGTCCCAACTGCTTTTACCCCACCTCTGCGTATGAACAAGCTAGAACCATCATCCATCTGAATAGTCACATTAGGTAGGATTTCAAGGAAGCCATCAATGATGAGAGATCCATCAGATCTGTAGGGCCTTTCAGTTTCATTGAGAATGACGTGGTTTCCATGTGGCAGTATTCCCTTGATAATGCCACTTAAGGAATCAAAGCCTATCAATGTTGTATTAGAACTCTTATCTCCATCCGGATCGCAGGTCAATAGATATGGCAGATAATCTATTGTTGCAAACCTAATATCATCTTTCCCATCAAATATTGCTTTTGTGACATTAGTCTCATCCGAAGTACCTAGAACAAATAAATATTGTCAGACAAAGTACATTGCAAAAAGAACAAGTGTAATCAAGGTGCAATCCCACCCACTCACCCCAATATGACAATGAAGCATCTATAGAAGGAACACCAGCTTCAGACACAGCTAAATGATACTGGCCTTCTGGCGCCGAAAAGTTGAATATGTTCCCTACCAGAGTACATGAACCAGTGCCACAAGAGTTTGGCCACTTGGATATGTAGAACACAGATGGGTATGATGGATTGGTTGCCTTCAAGTTGGATTCAAAAATATTTGCAACGGTGATGGGATTGCTTGCGTCATGAAAATCTAAATGGAGCACAGTCCCTGCAGTGATATTTTGAAATCGATTGCCAGACAAGGATAGTAAGTTGTTGCTGCCAACATTTTGCCTCAGAAGGATGTACAATGCGTCTGCCGATGTTTTAAAGTTGCTGAACGTGTTCCCGTGAAGAGAAAAGGAAGAAGCATACCAACATCTAGCATATAAGAGCTCTACGCTTGATGTGTAACCCAAACCTCTGAAAATATTGCTGTCCACTAAAGTATAACCTACATCATCAAGATACAAGCACTGCTTCTGACAAGTTAGCTCATTTCGTCTCAAGGTGGCATTTTGATATCCTCTGAGGTAGCTAGGCCCCAGCGTATCGATGATGCTATCTTCCACCAAAATACGCCAGTCATAAGGGGAATAGACATATATGCCATATCCAGATACATGTCCAATAATTGACTTGTGTACAGTAAGAGATCCCTGGAATTTCGCACTATAACCAGAAGATATCCCCTCTCCAACCTGATCTATGAGCACATCTAAAATCGTGATGTTTTGATTTGGTGCTGATGATTCTATTCTGATGCCACTGAATTTAGTATTATTCACAACTGAATGTTGAATTGCAAGACTGCCTGACGACATTACTCGCACCCCAAGAGAAGAACCCGTGATGACAGTGTTATTGACAGAAGTGGTTCCTGAATTCTGCATTACAATCCCACCCCACTGACTGTTAGATTTCGGTCTCAAAACTGTTGTGGGACCATCAGTGATTAGATTTCCATTGCCTCGTACGTATATACTACAGTCAGCAGCAAATTCCATTGTTGTATTTACTAATCGAAGATTTCCACCATCTAGGATAAAGATTGATGCATTGGCAGTATAGCCGGAGTTGGTCAATATCACAGATTCATTTACCACACCACCAAGCGAGCCATCTGATCGGAACAGACTAGGAAGTTTAACTTTTAGATGTTCGCTGTTGGGTTTCATGAAGGGTAAGAATTATTTGAGAGAATTAAAGCAAATGTACAGATGAAGATGTTAAAATTACCTGTGGATTGATGGCCCACTTAGGACAGAGCCAAAGTTGACTATCGGCTGCAAAGCACGAACAAACCCATCAGCAACAGAAGTTCTCAGGTCAATGATATCGGATTGGAATGATCCCCAATAGTTCAGTGGCATATCAATAGCCAGCGGAAGCAGCTGGGTATCATAATATGGCATGTCCACTTCGATAGATAGAGGGGCCGTATTGTTCTCAAAAATATTCCACTCGACCGTAGGCCATGGATATGTCTCTAAGAACATCAAAGATGTCGCTGCAACATTCCTGACTACCACGTTTTCAGTGAATTGGTGTGGATGGGTGGCATAAGAATCCCTTTTAAGATGGATCACATGGTTACCAACGTTGTCAGAAATCACATTATTCTTGAACAAGAAGCTACGCATGTATGGTGAAAAAAGTTGTACAATTGTGCCTGTTGAGTTGCAGTGCTTGACAGTGTTGTTTGTGATGTTGCCCCCGCCACTCCCTGATCCATACAACCCACCATTTTTGCTCTTTTCAATAGTATTGCCAGATATGGTAACATCAGTGCTGCTGTAGTATGAATAGTACCAAAGATTGTCGCCGGTGATATAGTTGTCCATGACTTCAAGACTAGCCATGATCTGATTGAAACCTATGCCATGTAGGAATGTATTTTCATAGAGAGCAGCCTGAGAAATTCTGTATGAATGCATCCTTTTTGAGAAGAAAGACTGGATGGCATAGACATGGTTGATATATTGGCTGTAGAGTGCATATGAGCGGACATTAGCCTTCAGTTCCACATTTTCAAGTATGGCCTGTCCGGCATCGAAGTTCTTCCCATTCAGAACAAGGCCATATTGTGGATAGTAAGTTTCAGTTTCATTTGACTTGACTACCCGGAGGTTTCGCATAACTACAAGTCCAATGAGATTTCGTATGTTAATGACAATGCCATAGTAAAAACCACCGCAATCAATCATATCAACACCAAGAAGATAAGGCGCCACACCGGCTTCCAGAGAAAGACCATCTGAATAAGATGATGATGAAGAGTACCCTGCTCGAATTATGTCAGCAAATTGTATGATACTTCCGGATATATGCTGTAGACTGGAGCTAAATACAGGAGGAATGGAACCAGCCCCAAATGATATTCCCTTCCAAGATTCTTGGTGTGCTGTAAGGATTACTCGGTTGTTCACATCACCTGTAATCAGCAGCTGCCCTCCTGAATTGACATTGATACCAGATTCTGGTGTTTCGAATACGACTGTAGTACCCGCTCTAATGATCAGGCTTCCTCCAAGCCGTACATCTAACAAACCAGAAACCAAAATAGGAGAGTCTTCTGATGTCAACTCAAAAGTACCATTTATGATTGTGCCATTGATTGCGGTAGTCAACTCCCTTGGTGGACGTGGGATTCTGTCCGATAGGTGTGTAATCTTGGGTGTCTGTTAAGATTGAAACAAAGTCTTGAGTATATGAATGAATCAAGATGTCATACAGTCAACTGACAAACCTTCGTCTCTCCTTCACTGCCGCCATGCTTAAGATATCGATGCAACTCCATTCTGCCATTTCTATCAATACTCTGATGTAAAATGGCAATCAGGTGTCAACAAAATAACCACGTAGACAAATATGAAAGAAATCAAGAATACTTACTTTGGTAAAAGAGTTCGGATCAGAGAGACGTGCATCGGAATCAAGTATCAATGTATTAAAGAGGGGCAGAGCTAAAAGAAAGTGCCTCGGTTTCAACTTGTAGCGAGAAAAGCCAATCCGTCTTGACTTGGTTTGACTCCTAGGCAGTCCAACAAAACAATAGAGTAGAGTTGCTATAAGCAGGATACATGCAGTCAAAGTTGGGCTGGTGAACGTAATTGTCTGGAAGTAGCCATTATTAAACAAAAGTCCTTGGAGAGCTGCCAAAATGCAGTAGCCTTGCACTAATTGATTTGCTGCCAAAAACCACGTATATCTTCAGTGATCACAATGTCATAGCAATTGGGAGGAGAAAGTGGTTAGGTTTCATGTAAGCTCATTTGGTAATAGTCAAATCTAAACCAGTTCTTCTTACAAAGCAGAGGAAGCAGGCTTAATCTTGATGTTTAGATGTGAAGTCTTGGGTTTGGTTAGTGAGACAAGCTTCTCCAAGTGAGGGAGTCTTGCAGTAGCCTACGGTGTGAAAGAATTGCAAAGACATATTTATTTACTGAAGCTTCTTCTGATTCTCGTTCATGTATCAAAACTCACATCTCCAGTTCCAATTGGAGGCACGGTGAGTTGCTGATCACGTTGCACAAGTAAGGAGAAAAAATCCTTAGATTGATCAGTGCAGAAGTCCAAATGATTAGACGCAGATTCCATAACACTCAAGGTGCGATGAAAAGCTGCCGGCTTCCAGGAGAGGAGGCAGTGTTGTTTGTTGTCCAGAAAGCTCGAGAGATTCGACCCACGGGTCCAGTCACCATCCGTATGCACGTTCTCGTGATTCATCATAGTGGTCTATAACGGCATTATGCAGAATGGTACATAGGTTAGATATAATCTTATCACTATTGAATACACACAGAGAACATATTATGATTCTGCTTACAGAGAAGACTTGATAGCTCCCCTCAACACCATCTTTGAAAGAATCAATAACCTTGAAAGGTCGAGGATAACGAATGCAAGGATGAGATTTATGAGGAATAAAATCAAGCATTTGGTTCTCGTCTACGCACCGACACATCTTGATCCCTCCCTCTTCCAACCCCAATCGGATACTCCTTTTTCCAAAGAAATGCCTCGTGATGAATGGTGGCAGCCAGAACGAATGTAGACAAAAAATAGCTAATTGGTTTCATGATGATACAGTTGATAGATAATTGTTGATTGTTGACGATAGATAAAATTGCTGTAACGATCTTGTGGTTGTTGTTTATGTGGTCTAAGTCACCCCTAGCAACAACAGATGACAGTTACCAGCCAAACGAGAAGACTGGACTTCGTCATCAACCATTATCATACCCGAACCCCTTCGAGACCAGTGTCACCCCAAGCAGCCCCTCGTTCTAACCGAAGCCAAACTCGAGACTTATGCAGGCTTGAGTTCGAGCCAGTCACACTGATCCCACTTTTTCCGAACTCTAACATCCTGACGCCCACGCCGTTCACCATCACAATGAACCATCAACGACAGGGCGTCGATAATAATCCCCCAGCCCATGGCATTCATTGCATCCATATCTGAACTGTTCCGAAGTTATCCGAAACGGCTTAACCGTTGGTTGACTGATGCCGACGGATTTGCAATTTGCATGCTTTTTAGGGCTGTCTAAAAAAAATAGTTAATTTCAATTGAAATCTAAAAGTGGTAAAAAGTAAGTAGCACGAAAAATCTACTAAGTCCTACGTACATTTTATACCAAGATTTTTAGCGGGAATGCCAGGTGGAAGCAACTCAGGCCTCCATGGTGGCTGGCTGAGCTGATAGATGGCCAGCCCAGTTCCCATGGGTGAATTCACTCAATATGGTTCCAAGTTGAGACAATCTCATTTAGTGACAACACCATTGCTAATTTTTATTGGCTTAATAATTTATCCATTATGCATCGTATCATATCAGAGACACAACATAACAAACAAACAATAAAGCAACAACAATAACAACATAATAAATTAGGTAATTCATTCTATCTACCTAGGCACTTTAACCAATTCCATGGAGTCTTCATTTGCCGAAAGTTTAAACGGACAGCATTGAAGCCAGGGGGCACTTAAGAGAGCGATCTCTTCTATTCAGGATTACTCCCGGGAAATAGGGAC
Source organism: Cyclotella baltica (assembly GCA_036939635.1). Classification (NCBI taxonomy): domain Eukaryota; phylum Bacillariophyta; class Thalassiosirophyceae; order Thalassiosirales; family Thalassiosiraceae; genus Cyclotella; species Cyclotella baltica. The sequence goes on along the minus strand of JALLAY010000171.1, from coordinate 3,556 downwards.
TATTCAAAGTTCATAAAACCTCTTCTTTGACCTTCTTTGACATCGTTATCTCCTTTGCAGAGCTCCTCTCACACCAGGACCGAAGGGAGTCTTCTGACCCAGAGGTCATCTTTTCTTGCACACTAACACTGCAACTGATTCTAGATGTAATATGTCTTGTGGAGGTGCTTGCTCTCCTACCAGACCCCAAAGTACAACCTTTGCCTTGGCCTTGGTATCCATACAGCAGTTCAATAGCACCGGCGGAGACAGTTAAAGATTGATACAATGCACCATCAGAAATTTGAGCACATCTCACATCTGAGTGTTTGCATCCGGAAGGTAGTCAATTTTCTGGTACAGCTGCTACCTTTCTCAGAGCTCCTAAACAATCCGAGTATATTTTGACCAGACCAGAGAGTAAGTTGTCTATTTTGTTCACTGCAAGTAGAATCAGGTGTATCGCTAGCTCTAGCAGACCCAATAGTTCTCCTCTGTATGCACATGCTGTCTTTGATGTTTTGAGAAGCAAGATTTAGTACATTCTGGTACATAGGCACAGGAGCATATTTCTGTTGATAATTCTGGGATGTACAATCCATCTGTCACCGCTATACAGGTACCATCTTTGATAGCTTCTAGAATCCAATCATTGGTACCAACTAGCTTCAACAATTTCAATAGCCAGTCATAGTTCCATTGTTGTATCTAAAAGGGTCTCTGGAAGTATTTCACTCAGATGTGTCTTGCTGATTGTCGTCATTGTCACTAACTCTTTCTGACTTTCCCGAACTGAGCATGGGATTCCGAGCATCCCTTTATCACATTGGAATATGTCGTACTCCATTGTCTGCGTGAGTGCTGTGAGGTTCAAAGACGTCCTTCACCGGGCCTTTGCACCCAACGAGAATCCTCTTATCTTCTGAGTATCGCCAGTTCCATATTTTGTATCCCTCATGTAGAAATCTTCCCAAGTACCCTCAGGCCTCCAGGTGGCATCAGTTGTTGAAGAGCTACTTTCCACAATCTGAAATCACCAGAGGTTGATCTTTCTTGTGGGTGTTGAAGTGTTGATCAATTAGCTCCATTTGGCTGCCTATTGAGATACCTCTTGTCTAGAGTCTGACCAGAAACTATCCATGTCTGACAGGAAGATAACCTGCATATGCCTACGAACTCGTTTCAGTTGTATAAGGGTCCAAATTATCCACCGTCTTTTTGGCCTTGTGTTTGTGCTTCTTGCTTTTGGATTGTGCTTTTATGGCCCAAAAGCGAAAAGTGCGGCCCATTTTGTTCTATCAGCCACTGTGGCGGGTTGTGCCCACGCTTGCGCTTTTTCCCATGTCCCGTGTCTGGTGGTTACCTTACCTACACACCGTGGCTGCGAAGGTCTACACGGCCACTACTTCCACCTTATGATGCAATGGAATTGCAGGATTTAGAATACGATACCAGTAATTTAATAGATCTAATATGATTTGTCAATTAAACAAGTAGATTATTAACATACTATTTGGTAACACAACAAAAGACGACCTTAGTAAGTCTCATCAGAAGACATTTGAGAAGAAATAAAGAGACCAGATGCAAAACACTTGCTCCAATGGCACATCAACCTCTATCTACCAGCTTTTGAATTGTAACTCAAACTCCCACCAGCAATTAGTTATAGTCCTGGTAGATAACCTGCATCGTGAGTAGGGTCCGAGATAAAGAGTGTCTATCTACTTTATCTACTACCTACTAACACCCCCCTTCAATGTGGGAGCACAAAGGGTCTAACCCAGATTAGAGTGCACACAGGCATCTATTGATGCCACAATGTGTATCCAGTGACTTAGGGCAATTTGACAAGTAGCCGCTTTTGCTACTGGTGGGGTCTGTGCGACTTGTCGTCCATCAGGTCTGGTATACCTGCCTGTTTACCCATGAGCTGCAGGTAACAAGGCAAGTAAGCAGGTGGGATGTGCCCTACAATGAAATCAACATGCCAATGAAACAAAGTTCTTTCCAGGATCTTTGTGTAATGAACAGCTCGGTTGACTGCTGAGTTAATCCTTTCCAAAACCATCAAATCTTGCTTCGTCCAATCACTTAAAGCAAAGTATGTTATGTCAATGTGTCTTGTTCTTGGTTTTGGCTTCTAGGCATTTGCCATTGCAGTGCATGCATTGTTATCTTCATATTTTATAGTGGTAGCATGCTGCATTATGCCTAGATCCCAAAGTATATACCTGACAAATAGAATCATCGTTCCTGCATCACATGCTGCCACCAACTCACTTTCAGTTGACGAGATGGCTACTATTGGTTGCAATTTTGTTTTGTAAGCAATTGTTTCACCAGCAAGTCTAATACCGATGCCTGTCATAGATTTTCTTGTTTTCATGCATGTTTCCAGTCTGAATCAACATATGTATGTGTTTGCATTGGGTCATGTTCCTTTCTCCTTGCATTGGATGGTAATTGACCATGCACCGATATGGAATTGTTAGGCAACGGGTGCTCAGCTAGATCCATGAGTGGTTTTTGACATCAAAAGTATATTCCATCATCTCTTGTTACATAGTGTGCTGTTGCTGGGCTGGCACTGTGTTTAGCACATTTTATGACGGTTGTTGATAGGTCGGGTCTGCATGTGACCATGACATAAATTAATTCACAAATGCAGTTTCTGTATCCAAATCCATACTCGTTTCTCAGCTTTTGTTGTTGTTTCTCGTCGTCTATTCCCTCCACATTATTGAATGCTTTCATGAAAAACTCTGTTGCTGGCATAGGGAGCTGTCTATTTGCCATGTCTTTTAAATCTTTCATCCAGCTATTAAGATATTTCTCCAACATTTTCTTGATGTACATTCGGCAAGAAAGTACGATGTAATATCTTGATTTTATCATGTCCACACCATTGAATGGTGACACTAATATATGTCTTTTTATTGGCATTGTTAAGTGTTTGTCAATCATAGCACAAAATTTGTGAGCAGTATCTTCTTTATGAGTGGCTATCGTAAAGTAAAATCATCAACTTGAAGACGTATCTCTTGTCGTCGACCTCTCCAATGTATAGACATGGTTCATGCAGAGTGGGTTCGAACTCAAGGCTCTTGACTATTTTGTCCATCTGACGTTCCCATAGTCTTGAAAACTCAGGATGCCCTTGTATAGCTCTCATCACTGGGATTACCTGTCCGTCCTTAGTTAACTTTCTTCCCCTAGCAATCCACCATTCTTGACATGCTTGGTCTGCTAGTTTTGGCACAATGGAGGAAGTGCCCGCACATCTGTTTGGCACCACATGACATCAGCTGTGCAGGCTTGGTATCCTTTGACATCTGCCAACGGATCCATGTCATCAGTGACCGTGTGTAGAACACCGTTCTATCCGCATTTTAGACTGATAGGTTTAACTCATAATAAGTTTTCTACTTATCATCATTAGCAATGTCCATGCTATGTTTAGCAAACTTATTATCCAATTGTTTCGGCCGCCATAGTTAAACAAGGCATGTTGATCCAACCACTGCCTTTGTAGCAACACAACCGTACAAGGCAGAAGAACAATTACCACTGAGCA
>JALLAY010000170.1:0-19422 GCA_036939635.1 Cyclotella baltica | reverse complement strand
CAAGCTTGGTCTGATTAAATCTGTGATAAAACGAGCAAGTTTCGAGTCAGTGGGTTCATTCAATGACTTTAATACCATCTTTTCTTCACTTAGCTCCAATCACGCTGACTATGATGAAGTAGCGAGACAGATCAAGATTGTTATTTGCAGGTCCCTATCAATCAAAGGAAAACAGCGCCCAACTCCAAGAGATGTATCAAGTATTCTAACAGGTTATGTTGGTTTGACATTGGTGAATGAGACAGGCTGGGAGGCCCTCATGACATTCTTGGGCAATATAACGGAGCAAAACTACAACAAGACAACTGAACTGATTGAACTGCTTGGTCACATCTACGACCTATTCCTCCGTGATCCACAATGGTCGGAAGACCCCAGGAACTGTGCCGACGAGCTGGCAAATGCCATTCGTGAGGTTGTGAAACATGCACCCAAACACAACAACTTTGCTATTGCGGCATTTCAAGTAGCAAACAATAGGCGCAACATCTTCGTAGGCCCTGACAAGAAATTCTGCTCCCAAATTGCCAGTATCATCATCGATCGGACTGGTTTTGCATCTACAATTCGCCATTCTCCTCGTCAGTTGGATGACATCCCTTCCTTGGAATTGAAGCCAGGCACTGATGTATCATTCATTGGTTGCTTGAGCCATGAGCTTCAAACAAAATTAACATCAGAGTGTTCTAAGATTGAGAATGCAGTTTCATTCTGTATGAGAGCCAAATTAGTCCACTCTCCATTGGCAGCTAACATTGCCTCAGGCATTCTCTTCAACAGTTTCTCCAAGTGGTCTCCCTCAAACCTAGAACTCTTGCTTGCGGAAGATGCTTCTACACTTTCTCGGGCCTACAAGTTTCTCAATGACTGTTCACCAGAAAACAGTGCTACAAGAAATGGGCTGATGGATGGTAAACGCCAAGCACAGACAATGAGATCAATTGTAACAAAATGGATCACGCTGTATAAGAGAGATGGCTATGACGCTGCATACTTGGACAAATTGTTGAAGTTGTGGACCAATGAAAAGCAGGAAGCTTTGGCTGAGATCAGTGGGCAAGGCGTTCCTACTAAAAGTGATTTGGAGGAAAAGCTCTTGGAAATCAAAGGTGTCATTCAATCAATTCGTTCCAAGATAATCTTTCATCACGAAAAGGACAACAGTTCAGTCAAAGTCTCCATTCGCGACTTGGCAGCAGGTTATCACCTCAATACTGCCAGCCACCCCATCGTTTCAACCTTATCTGAGTTTTTTTGGTGAAGCAGAACCAAACTTTGCTTTCAGTCGTCTTCTTTCTCTAAGAGATCGAGTTGATTCATTGCTTGAGAAATATGGGCGGGAACTGAATGCATTGGCGTATTTTCTCATAAACAAGTCTGTACTTGTCCAACGCAAAATTGGTTCATCGGCTGAGATCTCCTTTGATGATTTAATGGCCAAGATGACATCTTCTCTAGACCACATTGAGTTGCTTCTTTCGCCGGATGCCAAATTTCCTCAAATCCTGGAGGCTTCAATGGTAATTGGGAAGGAAGGCACTAATGTTGGAGATGAGCTGAAAACCATCAAATGCTTCCCGCAACTTGCCATCAAGGACAGCGATTCAGCATCACGCCTTCCACAAAACATGACTATTGCAGTTACAATTGACCTTCTTAGGAACTTTCTCGACTGCTGTTCAACATACAAGTTTTCATTTGTAACCCATGACTCTGCATTCTTAGAACTCACCAAGATTATGAATCAGTTTGTCGATGAAGAAGGGGATGAAATGAATGCAAAGCAGTGCTATGAGCTGGGAACAAGAATTGCTGATATATTGCTGCCCAATTATGGTTCAGAATTGGATCTTACATCTCGGCTGAATGCTTGCCTCCCAACTTTCAGATTCTTTGACGCATTGAGGCACTGCGGCACTGTTTTTTCATTTGCCAGGGAACGAATGTGGTTCGGTGAGGAGGGTCTACAGACATTCTACAAAGAGTATAGTAATGTGAGCAATGTCTTCACGAGTAACCAGGCAGCATTTGAAAATGAGATTCTAAATCGCTTGGAGCCGACAGTTCGAGTCATTTCCTGTGTTGGAGGGGCACTAAGTTGCACTAGCATTGCCGAATTTATGGATACCTTCAAGCACCACGATGACATCAGTGAAGAGATGCGTTTGGTTCAGGCCAATATCTGCAAAGTCCAGGTAGGCGAGCTAGAAAGTTTGAAGCCATTATCCACTCTTTTGTTACAACCTTTGCCGCATGACTCTAACTTTTGTTTGTTGACATATGATTATTGCCTCTCACTTTAGGATTGGTTTACTGAAGGAATGGATGACATGGCTGCAATTTTTGGCAAGCTTTCGATGATACTTAAGTCTTATAGCTTTGTGATGGGCTCCAAGTCTGAATCTGTATCACACAAAATTGCCCTAGTTCTGAAATATTCGAGGTCATCTCAGGTGGAAAGCAAAAAGGAAACAATGGCGCAAGATAACATTGAAGATTTTGCACAACATCTTGGTTTTATAAATCACGGAAGCTATGGACCTTTAGATTCTGAAGCCTTTGTTGTTATGTACCAGCAGTTATCTCAAATCAGAGACATCAAGCAACAAATGATAGGTGTGGGGTGTTCAGCTTCTTTGCACACATAGTATGTGATTGCATGCCCTGAATCAGCTAAGATAGCAGAAATGCTTGATGAGGCACAAAAGAAACTCAAGGAGTGTAATGATTGGCTTACACAAATGCGCTCAACCTATAAATATTCGCTCCTCTTTCATATGGATGAGCTTGTTCACATTCATCAGTGCTTAATGAAAGCGCGCGGCATCATTGGTCAAGACATTCACGGAATAAGGGAGTTCAAGTATCTGGCAGAGATGATGGAAGCAATGTCAAGGTTAAGCCCTCAGGTTGCAAGGCACCCGGAGTGTTTGGAATTGATGATTGAATATCTAAGTGCAGCCCCATCAGAAGAAACCAACTGGCTTGAAGATGGTAAGACAATTGCTCGTTGCATTTGATTTGCTTCATCATTATTTGTTCTCAAATTTTCTTTACTCATAGTTTCAAAGTTGGTAGATACATGTGGAAAGCTATGTGAAAGGCTTGGTCTTGCATGCTTTAAACCAGTTGAACTAGGATGTCACAAGAAGATTGTCATTCACAAGATAAATTGCACGGAAGACACATTATTTTCTGATTCACTCAAACTCCTGCAGCACATTTATAAGGTAAACAGAAGAAAGTTGATGAGTTGCTCCATTCTACGAATTATCAAGCTCGTTTTGATGCCCATGCTCTCTCTTGATTTACAGAATCGCGGCCCGGCATCTTTTGAGGTGCTTGATGGAGCCTGCATCCAATCAAATGATGAAATCCACTTATTTCTTGACAGGGTCGTTGCATTCCCCAATCAATCATTTACAATTCTTTCTGTTGACAAGCTTCATGCACCATCACAAGAGATCATTGCCAACTTTCTGGCTCGTCACGCCAGATCTGCAGATGGGATGCATTTGCACTGTGTTCAATTCAAGGATACTATCTTGTATAACCCCCCTGGAGTCGAAGTTTGTTCATGGGATGGCTCGAAACTTGTTGATGACAGAAAGCACCTTCACTGGCTTCGAAGCCATGTCATTGAGGGAAGGCACATAAATAATGTCACAGTTGTTAGCGGAACCTGTGGGTCAGGAAAAACACTCTGCATCCAAAGACAGATGCAGACATTAGAAGCCGACAAAGCGTCTCTCTACATCCACGAAGATTTTTCTTTGACAGCAGCAACAAGCTCCTTGCGTGGCAAGTTTCAAGACGGGGAGTCTCAACACAGAGCCATTCACTTTGGAGTTTCTAATTTAGAGAATTCAAAAAAGGATCTGATATACTCTATCAACAACTTTTTCAACTCCTTTCTGCTGCTTGGCACTGTCTATGAGCCAGAAACTGGAAGTTGTTTTCATAGTGGAATGCATTCGTATTGTCTGTTTGTTGAAGTGGATTGTGCTGAGAAAGAAGAGCAATGCCGGGTATGGCTGATGCGCTACATCCCCATCTTGAATTGTTGCCTTGAGATCATCCAACCACCACTGGAATACATTATTGATGAACCAACACGGCGGGTGTGTACATACTTGAGAGCATATGATGAAGGCACTATCGACAGGAAGTTTAACCCAACACCCTGCAATAAGCGGATATATTTTGTGCTGGATTACTCGGAAAGTATGGAAATTGATCTTGGTGGAAGGAATGCCCTTGAGGTGGCTGTTGATTGTATGTTGTCGATATTTGACAGTCATGTGCAACTGGAGGATGTGAGTGTAAACATGATGTGCCCAGACTGTTAGTTATTACTCTGTCTTACAATTTTGGTCACCTTTCTACTCCTCTAAATAGCATGTTGGATTGATCAGGTTCAACCACGAATTTCAAGAGTTGATATCATTGCAGAAGGTGACTGACATGAATCACAAAGGCCGTTTGCGTAATGCAATGCATGCAGCAAGAAATCATCCACGTGGTAACACAGAAATGTTTAAGGCATTGTGTCATGTTGTTGATTCGCTCAACAGAGGTGATGCTGCTGATGGAGACACATGGATCATCACGCTAACTGATGGAATGTCTTGGGACTCTAACAAATCTCTTATCCCAAAGCTTCAAAATTCATCCAACAATTTACACCTCAGTCTAATTGGAGTGAATCTTGACGAGGACATTCACCAAGGCATGGTGAATTTGTGTCAGAAATATCAACATAACAACAGGCGTAATAAGGGATTTTTCTTGCCTACTTCTGCCAACATGTCATCAATTGAAGATGCTTTTAATCAAATTGCGGCTCAAATTCCAGTATCACAGACTTTTGAACTTGATGGGGCCATGACTGATGAAGAATGCCGTGCCAAGTTGGACGAGCACAGGCCTAATTTTATACACCCCACGAACAAACTCCTCTTCTCATTTTGGGTTCAATATCTCTATCGCCGATGCAAAGTCTTTGATGAGAATGATGAGTTTAATTACAATGAGGATCAGGATAATCTTGGTAGTACTTTGATGCAAGTAATGCTTGCAGAGTCAAGCCAGATGTTACAACGGAAACAAAGTAACAGCTGGGCCTCATCAAACCACACCCAGCTCATCTATGATTTCTCCCAGCGAAACAAACCTCAATTCAGACTCATTTGCACAGCACCTGATGACCTCTCTATTGATCAGAAGGAAAGACTTAGCGGGCTCAACCTTCCCGGTTTTTACATCCCAACCACTGCAAAACTCCGCGAGCGTGAAACATTAGATCTCTACTTATCACAAGCATTATCTATCCCATTAACTGAAGACCAAGGTCGTGAGAAAAGGTTGAAGTGCATAGACGACAACAAATTTGTCCTGACCCTTGATTTCTGCCTGAAGCTTTTGAATATCCACGAACGTGTTTCTTGTGGGGTTCCTTGTCTGATGGAAGGTGAAACAGGGGTATCTAAGACTGCACTGACCAAGATGTACAGTATTCTTGTTAACTCTCAGCAAAGCAGCGAAGCCACATCATCCACACAGAAAGACTTGGAGCTTATTCTTCATGCGTTGTCTACACGGTATCTCGATGTTAGTTTTGATGACAGCCAAAACACAGCAGACAAAATTCGAATGTACTTGGAGCCCTCAACCCAGCACAATGCCGAAGAGGCCAGTCACCTGATACATGACTTGCTGAATCAAGCCTGTGAAAAAAGAAACGCTCTGTTTGTACCGATTCCTCCAAATTTTGACAGTGTGAATGATCTGCTGGATTGGTTCATTGAATCAAATCTAGAGCCAACCTTTTTTGACATCAACATTCATGGATCGCTCACCACGGATGAGCTCAAGGTTACAGTAGACAATGCCAGGCGGGCTGCAAAGAAACTTTCTCCCTTGGGAATCACTGTAGTCATGTTTTTGGATGAAATCAATACTGCCTCTATCCTTGGCCTTCTGAAAGAAATGATTATAGATCACAGCTTTCAAGGTGATGTGTTGGACTCCAACATTGTGATTATTGCTGCATGCAATCCTGTCAGGAAATCACTGTCGCTGGCAAAGTCATCGCGGGAAGTTGATCTTGGTAGACACTGGGTCAGTGGACATTACCAAGTCAGACATCTTCCCTCATCACTTGCTATTATGGCATGGGACTACGGATCACTAAATGCCGAACAAGAGAAGGAATTTATTTATCATCGTATTCTCATGATGGATGAAAAGATTCCCCACTTCATGGCACGTTCAATGATAGAAGTGATTTCTTATTCTCACGAATTAATCAGGACCCTTGCCAAAGAACACATTCAAGAAAGTATAAATGAACACAGCCCCGCTAACCCCGACGATGCTGCTCAACGGGCTCGTTCGGTTGTTTCCCTTCGCGACATTCAACGAGTTTTCCATTTGATTAACTTCTTCCTTCACGATTTTACGCTTGTCTCCAATGGTGATTTTCGCAAGGCAATGTTGATGTCTGTTGCCATGGTGTACTACTTGCGATTGGACAGTTTGTCTAGAATGAAATTTGTGCAGCAATTGGAGTCTTTGCCAAGTGAACAAAATCAAAACTCGCATTTGATAGAAGTTCTTGAGTCAGCTATAGATGCACTACTTAAAAACACTGAAATTCCTCAAGGTGTTGCGTTAACACGAGGGCTAAAAGAAAATGTATTTATGATCATGGTGTGCACACTATCTCGCATTCCACTCATGATTGTTGGTCGTAAGTACTTGTGTTGCCATCCCCTGTCTATTGTTACCAACAAAAAATACTGAACTATTTCACTTTGATATCTGTACACACACCTAGCACCGGGATGCAGCAAGACATTGGCTGTGAGCCTTGTTACTGATAATGCCAATGGTGAAGAGAGTCCCTCACAATTCTACCGAGAATATCCCAGAATCCAACCTTTTCATTACCAGTGTAGTAAGACATCAACAAGCAATGAAGTGGCATCAGTTTTTAATCGTGCAACTCAAAGGCAGTCCAATGTCAAGCGGTCCAAACAGCAATGTTCAGTTGTTATGGATGAAGCTGGGCTGACTGAGGAAGAGAAGGAGAGTCTCAAGGTTAGTTCAAAGATTTGTGCACCAGTTAAACTGTAAATAGAGTCACCCTCAATCCATATTTGTTCATTTGACACAATTTATACAGGTCCTCCACTATCTATTGGAAGGTCACATGTCAGCCAGTCCTGAGGTAGCTTTTGTGTGCATTACAAACCACATTCTTGATGCGGCCAAGAGCAACCGGTGTATTTGTCTGCTCAGGCCTGAACCAGATAAAAATGAACTGTTGTGTATAGCGCTTGGAGTGCTTTGTACTTCAAACGTAAATCTCATTTCTTTGGATGGACAGAAAATGCACTCCAATTATTTTGCGGGTCTGATGTGTGAATGCTATTTGGAATTGATCACCAACAAAACAGAATTCAGCTGGTTTGTCCAGTTCTTTGGCCTGAGGTGAGATGTTTTGAACACACCTTCTCAGGTTTAATCAAGTGCTTTTCTCACTTTACCTTTTATATTAACCTTTTCAAAGGGATTTTATACACTTCATCATGTACATTCGTCGTGCTGCCCATGTTGATAGTGGTGTTCTTCATGTGTCAGTACAAGTTTTGGTGCACGCCCTTGAGCGGAATTTCAATGGAGTGAGTCAGGAACAATTTAGCAACATGTGTGCAAAATTTCTCAGCAAGTTCATCAAAGGTAAAAGTAGTGTTGAAGAGATGTTAGAGAAGTACTGCCGTCATCCCATGGAAGTTTTGCAAGACTCATTGATTGAAGTGCAGTCGGAGGATTCATCACGTTACAACCTTCCACGCTACAAAATGATTATTGATAAAACCAACGATGATTCAGTTATGAGACTGCTTCAAATGTCTGGCATTCTTAATTCCTCACAACACTCCTTCTACCAGTTGAGTGGCTTGAAAGAAGGAGCAGACATAGAGCGACTGAATCTTGTCTCGAAGGTGAAATTTGCTGCTCAGCAAGGAGGCAAGACTGTCGTCATGAGCCAAGTGGAGGAAGTAAGCGAGTGCTTTTATGATCTATTCAACCAACGTTTCAAAGAATTCAAGAAAGATGATAAGGTTTCATATTTTGCGAACATAGCCATTGGAGGAATCTCAAGGCCCTGTCCAATACACCCCTCGTTCCGTTGTGTTGTTCATGTTCAATCAAACCAGCTTAATGACATTCCCGCTCCATTCTTGAATAGGTTTGAGAAATTCCAACTGGACGTTGACGGCATTCTTACATGGCAATTGTCTCGTCTTCCATTGGGCATTGGCGTGATAATGAGCAATGTATTGAGTGAGTGTGAGGCGCTTGTCTCTCAAATGGGAGATGGATGTGTATGGAGTTCGTCAGCAACTGATACCGTGAAAAGCATATTTATAGGCATAGTGAGACAAGGTGTTGGATCAGATCATATTAGCAAGATGAATAATGCGCAAGTGTCTGGTCAGACCATTTCATCAGTTGTGTTAGGTTTTATCAAACAATGTTTTGTCGTGGACATCACTGAGCATGATGTCAAACAGGCTATTACTATTGCTTCAAGGGAGATGAGTGGAATAGATGGCATAGAGCTGAGGAAAGTGCTAGATGAGGAATGTCCAGAGAAGAGTCAGTTTGAACAAATATTTCACGACCTGGCTAATGGGGAACGTAAATCACCTCTGCTGCGCAGCTTAGAAGGGGTTATTCATTTGGTAATATTGAGATATGCAGTAACTAGACTATTACAGACTGCAATGCCCGAAGCAGTGTTTTTGCAAAGGTAAGATTGACTTGATTGTGTGCTTTCCCTCATACCTGTTAAAACCATGCTCTAATACTTAAACAACCTCATGCCTATTCAAAGAGAATCTCTCCCAATTGATGCTCTACATGCATATTTTGGCGATATCCAAGACCATTTCCATCTAAAAAGTCTGGTAACAAGTTTTCCTCACACACACCAAGATGACCAACTCTACATGATAGCTGTTCACACCGACACATGCTCGCACAGCCTTCCCACTTGGTCCACCTCAATCACTGGAAATGATACTTGTAACAGCAGTGTGTACGAGTTGATAGTTCAGAATATTGTTCACGATGACCCAACCTGTGTTGAAATCTACCACCTTGATCTTCTGAAGAGTGAAGCTGCACTACGCAATTCTGTTGATTCTTGGGTTGCAAATGTAGATGTTTGCAACTTAATATTAGTTGTTGACATGCAATTGCAATGTTCTTCCAACTTGGTGAATTTTGTTCGGTCTTATGTTGAAAAGCTGAAGCTTTCACCGGCAAAGAAGTTTTTATTACTGCTCCATTACCCTTTGTCTGTTGGAAAGCCAAACTATCCAGCTCTTTTCTTGGGTAATTGGCAATGCATGTATCTGGATGGAATTGGATACCGGGGTGCCACTTCTGTTTCTCATCTGTCTGTGAACAATATATTTGAGGCTGTTTGTTTTGAGGATCGCACACTAGACAGCAACCTCCTCATTGATGCTCTGTTGCCAAAAGCTGTCCAGTATGTATCCAGTCAACTTCTCTTTTACACAAGTTCACTTCTTGAACAGTCCGTTAATCAAAAAACGCACTTAACAGATAGACACACCAAACTGGAAGCTCTCTTGAAGTGCAACGTTGAAGGGAAAAAATTGATGATGCTTCTAGGGGAGAGATTCATCAGTTTGTGGACACACGAGGCACTTAAGCAAATGCTACAAAGAGCCGCACTTGGACTACGATCAGGCACTACTCATCTTTCACTGAGCACTGCAGTACGCAGTGTTTTCCAGCATACATTCAACAAATTTCTTGCAAATTCTATTAGTGATATGAACACATGGTGCAACCTTGACATATTACACAGTGAAAGTTTCGACTCAGAAACAGAGAGCCTCTTTTCATTACTTGCGAGTGCCCTCCCTCTGGTTCCATTGAATGAGTTAGAGCTGCAGCGAGATGTTTACCGGCACTTGATTCCATTTCCATCAGAAATCACCAACTCGGACACTGAGGTATTCTTTCCTTTCTACTACCAAATATCATCCTTTATAGATGCTTCTATAGACAAGGTCATTGCAAGCTCCCCAGAAAATGACACTTCAGACTTGGGGGATCTTGTTTTCAAAGTTGATGAGATGCTGGAGATGGAAAGCCGGGACATGCCATCTCAACCAATGCCAGAAATCGTGAGAAGTATTATCGAAAAAGTTCAATCATCTGATGGACTGTATGGAAAGTATTTAAAGCATATTCTTCGCTGGAAGTTTGGTACCTTAAACCTGTTGCAAGGCGTGCAGTGGGTGAAGGGCAAATTTGAAGAAATGTCACCACTAACTGACGTACATCCACAAAACATTGTTTTTCTGCACCTCTTCTGTCGTCAGCAAGGAGTAGACATCATCCGAATGTCATCGTGGGATTTGATGTTGGATGCCAATGGGGCAGATGCAGAATTTGAGGGAGTGCGTTTCATAACAAGTATGCTCAGCAATTTCAAGCAGCTCATATTGGATCATACAACCAGGCCAAAGCAATGGAGCCAGTCATTCTCTGCATTCTTATCATCCATCCCTAGCCTTTTGGCTGCAGAAGCACAAATCAGTGTTGAGTCTGCAGTTGCTACTTTACGTCAACTGGTTTTTCTCAATACTATCATCACTGTTGCAGACCAACAAACCTTTCAACTGTTCTCCAATATGGTGAGCTTCAACAAACTACCAGAAAGTTCTTTGTGGGAATTATTTGGCTTTCTTGATGCACATTTCAGTGGTGACATTTGGGTTGTAGATGCAAAGGACAAGCTTCTGCGGACTTTCTTCAGTCATTGGTGGCTTGAAAGTGTGTTGGATGTCAGGAATGATGATGCTAACTTTCTAATTGACTCAATCAAGATGAAGCACATTAACCACCAGAGAGCAGTTGTGCACTTAAGAAACTTGCTACTACACAGCAATCGTGTCGACACCAAAAAAGTGACATCTATCTATCCCATACAACATTTCTCCCAACCAGTTCTATTGTTGATTTGCCAAAAACTCCCTTATGTAATTGGGGATTTCTGGAGAACTATGCCCCATTACATCCCTGCATGGCTTCGAGGAAATCCCACCACTGCATCTGGACAAGATGAAATAGCTCAATACTTCACAGACTATCGGAATAGCTTTGACTGTCCATTAGCAGATGCTGTGTTTGATGTTATGCTGGGCCTTTTAATGGCAAGAAGCAGAGACACTAACTGTACCTCTGAGCAACTATTACTTGTCTTTGAGGAAAAAATCTGCCGTCGGCATAATAGTGCATCCGACAATGACCTACCAGCAGTGGGACTTCTTGGTCTGACAAGTGCCATTGAAACATCAGCGCTTCTTGTGTGCCTCATAAGCAAAGTAGCCGAAGAACTAGCATCAACATCACAAGCATCTGCACTTACAGGAATAGGGTCAACTATGATCACTCGTGTTCTAGATATTGTAATGAAGTCACACCAATGGTCAGAGTTTTTCTTTTCAATCTTGCTGAGGCTTAGAGGCATGGGTCAGGTGGCTGTGCTGCTCAGACCGGGTGGGGCATTAACCTCCTTGAATTGGTCCACTCAATGGAAACAAGGGATTATGTCTGCACGCGATAGCATCACAGATGAACTTACACAAGCAGAGGATAGTCTACAGCAGTCCCAGCGAGATATTGCCAGTTTTGCACAACAGTATCGAGCATGCCCACATTGCAGAGGGGCTTTTGGTGTTGATCAGAGAAATTGTGGCCAATTTACTTGTGGGCGAGATGCACATGGGATAAATGGGCGACCAGCTATAGGAGGACAGGCTGTTCAAGAAACACATGGTTGCGGAAGAAAATTTTCTATTGACCAGGCACTCCCATATGTGCAATCAAGACGCTACACTGAAGATGACCAGCCTGCCTTACAACGCCTCACTGAAGATCTTGAGCAAAAACGAAGGGCATTTGATGAGTTTAATGAGAGCACCGAGCTATGGAGAAGAGCCAAAGAGTTCAACACCCCATGCATGTTTTTCAGCATACAGAACATACATACAGTTGATGCATTCCCTACTGCAAATCTAGTTGACTTTGCTTCTGAAGGGGAGAATAATGCTGATGTAAAGCTGCTTGTCAACATTTTGAATCAATTACCTGCACTTGAACACTTATCATTCCTTCCAGATATGATTGAGGTAAGTTGTATGCTATTGGATATTAATCATTTATGTACTGTGATAACCACCTTCTCTCTTTACTACCAGATGTATGTGTTTGTTCATAAAACATTCCGCCATATTGTTAGTCGAGAAATGGCAATGAGAATGACCATTGGAGACATTATGGATGAGCATTTGCTGACTAATCGCTTTGGAAGCATTGATGGCACATATCTCAGAAGAATGTGGTTGAGGGCTGTTCAGGGAGTCAATGATTTTTTACGTGCTAACGATTCAGTTGTGCAATGGAATTGTGAGCAAGTAGAGGTTCCAATTTGCAATTTAGCAAATTCTCCTCTCATCTCAATTCTAAGTGAAATGGAGGATCCTACTGAAGGCCATGACTACCTCTTTCTCATCATAAACGAACTTGTCCTACGGTTTAATAACTTTGTCAAAAGCATTAGCTTATTGACAGAATCAAATAGTGACGCGGATGACAACCAAGAAGTTTATCCAAGAACTTTGGTGAGACAGAGCAAAAGCGCTGTGACAGTGATTGGCACAATATCTAACACCGAGAGTGTTATAAATGAATTGGTAGAAAGTTACTGGCTGCAAGATGAAGTAAAATTTGAAATGGATAGTCTTGCAAAAGCTATTTGCTTCGATATTGGAATGATTGGCCAACTTCAACCAATTCGAAGCCCCTCAGCATTTCTCAGAGAAAGGTTCATGTTCCGAGAAAGCAATATCGACAACATCACAGCTCAAAACACTGATAAAGCATGCTTTCGCAGTTCTGATGGCCTCTACTTTGTGCGAAATGAAGATTTGTCCCTCTATGAAGATGTCAAAGAGTTAGGAGAGGCCATTGGCTTCTCCAATGATGAAAGTCACCGACATATCACACATGCAATGGTAGTTACTTTCCAAACCTTTTCATACATAGAATGGATGGGATTACTTGAAGGTTTACGTGACGTGTTCGATAATTTACCTGGGGCAAAATTTACCAACAACAGTGACCAACTTGGGGAGGTTGTGGAAATCAACCAGTTTGGCTTTCCTGTGTTGAATGATGCTCAAGCAAACTTATTAAACTCTCTTTGTAGGAGGGACATGATGGAAGTGATTTTTGTTTGTGGAGAGCAGCTGGCATGTGAAGGTTTCAGATATAATGGGCTTCCTAGCCGCCTGGCAGAGCCCATGCCAAAAAATGTAAAAGACAGGATTCGAAATGAAATTGTGAATTGTGGCAGTGGAATCATAGCTGAAATAGAATCATTTTCAACAGATGTGCTTGAATTTTATTGCGAACCGTTGCTAGTTCCAGCCTCAGAGTCATCCAATGAAGGGTTGGCTGACTTTTTGAAAAATAATAGTTGCTGTGACGAGTCAGATGCTATCTTTACAATTATGCCATCATCAGTCACAATTAGAAACTACATTGACGTGCAGAAGGTTCTCCATCAAGCAAAACTAGAACTTTTAAGCAGCAATGACCAGATTTCACACCATGCAAATCCATTAGACAGAAATGAACCAAGTACCCACGTGAAATCCTCCATGTGGAAATGGGCAACTAAACCTAGAGGGAGGGAACAAAAATATCAATGGAGAGCATTTGGAAATCTCTGGTTTGAACAAGCATTACAAAAAGGCCACGTCAGCCATGATGAAATACCAGAGGACATGCGTACTTCAGATTCTGATGATAAGGTGGAAGATGTGTGTGATGGGGATTCATCTGTTCATTCTGAATTGGCAGAACCATCAGTCATTGATAGCATCATCGTGTCAAAACAAAACGAATCATGTTCATATGTCCCACAAGTGGTTCATCAAGTGTAAGTTCCTTTTGCGGACTTTTCCTCATACATGCAGTGTTGAACTTAGACAAGAAAGTGATGTCAATGCTTCTGTCAACATTGCAAGTTGGATAATCAGCATCTTCATTCCCAAATCTGCTATATTTTTGCACACAATATTCTTACAATGGTCAATTGCCTTTGCTGTTGTTTTAATATTTTTCTTGGATTGGTTTGCTGTAAGTTGAAGCTTTTTGCTTTTCACTCTATCACATGTTATCATTCTATTCTAAAAATATCATGCCATATCATACTCAGATGGAGTTTCACTCAAAAAGCTCTAATTCCAGTGATTGTTCGAATCAACGTACTTTGTGTACTGTTCTTGGCTTTTGGTTAGTTCTTACTTTTGGACAATCGAAATGGCTTGGAGCTCACAGTGTGCAAGGGTGGTTCATGAACATGTTATCTCTAGCCATCTGGAACAGAGGATTATCCATCAAGTGGGGAGGAGAGTCTGACATTATGTTGCCAGTAGCTCCTATCTATTCCAATTCTTTCTTTAGTGTAAGTGGTATGGATGTTTTGCTGTTGGTTGGGGTTGTGGGTTGGCTTGTACTGCTATTAGGAAATGCATTGCAGTATCAAAACAAGTTGGTTGGTCGAACTGACTCTGAAGGGAAAGAAATCTGCGCTGACACAAAACCCCAAGAAATGAATAAATTACTGGAGACAGGCAGGAACGACACCCTCATGAGTAAAGAGAGTACTGAATTGACTCAGAATGAAAGTAGAAAGACAGTCCATGACAAGGGAGCTTCTACAAAAATTAACAGTATCGAATTGGTCCAAGAGTCTCTCAAGCATCACAGTAACACAATCAATGCTCAATGCAAGCAAGGCAGGGATACTAGAGAGGGTCATAATGCTCCTGCAATAGGTCAAGAGGCTCAATTTGCTACTAGTGAGCACATGCAAAACTGCAGTCCATCTTTTATGCTGGGTCCTACAGATGCTCAAAATTCTTTTGTGAGGGAAGAGGAGCAAGGTGGGGCACCAGAATGGCACAATTGCAGCGAAAAGCAACACGGCAGCAGTGCCGAAAACCCCGGTCCTCATATATACAATATTAAGTCCCTTGATTCAAACCCAAATGAGGTTAATGACTTGATGGTCAAGTCCAAGACAATGATTGGAGTTGCTGGTATTCAAAACATTGGAAATACATGCTATCTTGGTGCTTCTCTCCAGGCCCTTTTTTCCATCCCTAAATTTCTCACTGATGTTTACAGAATAAACAAAGCAGCAAATTCTTCCCAAACACGCATGCCACTAACTCAAGCCATTCTTGAAATAGCATCATCAATTGGAGCTTTACAGTCTGCAACAAATCTAATTCAAGCTCCCAATCCAGCAAATCCTTCACAACTCAAAGTGCTAATTGACTCGCTGACGGATAAATTCAGAGGATGCCAGCAGAGGGATGCGCACGAGTTTCTCCTAACCTTAGTTGATTATTTGCACGATGAATTGGCCTCCTATAAAGAAAATAACATTTCCAAAACTGCAATAGAGACAATGCCCTCTGAAGCTGGCTCTAATGGCACAAATGCAACCGCACCTAACTTTGTGATCCCAACTGATGATTACTTCAAATTGCAAGTTAGAGCTAGCTTAAAATGCCATGATTGCAACTATTCCAGGTGACATGATTCTTGGCTGCATTCCATTTTTTCTCAACGCACTGGGTTAACTTTTCTTTCTGTTGATGATTCTAGGACCAAGGAGGAAGTCCATCGTCATTTATCTCTGGATGTTAGTGATGGTGTTCCCTCGTCAGCACAACAAGGACTGGATGATTTTTTCAAACCTAGAGAATGTGGGATTAAGTGTGAAAAGTGCACCACAGGTACCAAGGCTACTCAAAGTTATGAAATCGTATCATGGTAAGCATCAGCAATGTTAATGTTCTTGCATGCTTGATCAATCTTATTAATTAATGATTATTTTTAACATGGTTCAAATATATAGTCCAAAGGCACTGGTTATTCATTTCAAACGATTTGTTGTTGAGAATCACGAGAAGAGACCGGATATTTTTGTTCCATTTGATTTAGACACCTTTATCACGAAGAACAAGGTGAGACACAGAATAAAGCAACACTGTCACCATCATCATTTGTCGAGATTATTACTAACTAATGAATTTTGAATAAAGGTTAAAATTGATGTGGAGAAATTTCTGTCCTTTCCCATATTCTCTCGCGAAAGAAAGTATCAGCTGCGTGGAGTTCTACACCATGTGGGCAACAACACCTCGGCAGGCCACTACACATCATGTGGAGTGAGAGAACTTGGTAAAAATAATGAAAGCCAGGAGCAATGGGTCTACTTCGACGATCAAATCTGTGTCGAAAAAGACTTCATGTATGTTTCATCTAATGAGGACAACCAGAGAAATTGCTATGTGGCAATATATGAGCTATGCTAAATTTTACATCATGCTATATGTTTTAGAATATATATGTATATGCTTGATGAGTTCTATGTATTAGAAAGGTTATGGGTAAATTATTAAATTTAGAGGTTAGAATCATAAGTGTGTCATACAAAACTCTTTTCTGTTAATATCACGACTCATTTTAAGACGTAGTTGTTAAGAACTTTTAGACACAAAGGTCATTGTCAATCTTCAGAAGCTAGTGACAGATGTCTTTTCTTTTTAAGGCAAAAGCACACTTTTAGACCCTTAGCTCTAGCTATGCTGCTTGATTAAAGATTATCTCACATAGTGCATTTAACAAGAGTTCTGGTACGGCTGCAACTAACAATCAACACATGACACACTGCAGCCAGCAATACACCACATTCTACAGAAAATGGGTGGGATTGTCCAAACTAACAAAACATGCCCAAGCCCATTCAAGGAAATGCTGACACTTGTTATTTTAGCTTCAATGATCGAACCCTTTAATTGCCACAGCTGCAACCATTGTTGTTATAACAAGGGTGATCCTCGGAATCTGGACAGGTAGAGGCCCCATTATTTGTCACTCATTGGAAAGATGGGCATTTTAATTATGGAATCAGATAAGCAATGGCTACATAAGATGCTCAAAAGAGGATCAGTGAATGATGAATGAGCATGCACAAACAATAAAAGCATGTTAATTAAAACTTAAAATAGATCGAGAAAAAATCTCATGTGAATAAACCTAATAAACAATCATTAACATATTTAATGAAATGAGAAGACAAATATCTGTAATTCTGATCATGAATTCCGCAAAAAGCCTAGAGTGACTGCAAACAAAATGTCAGATGAGCACAAAGCTAACGTCAAATGAAGTAAATAATCAGTGGTCTTGACAGAGTGAATCATGTGGCTGATTATGCATGCAGCCACAACACTTCATTTTTCAAGCAAATGATTAATCTGCATCTATTGTGAAGCAGCAGGTGGAATAGAAAGAGAGGAACAACCAGAGAGGGAATCAAGATAAGTCTCAACTGGAGCATGGCATGGCATGATACCAGGAGAGGTATTGTCGCGACATTCACGGGTCCCGTCTTTGTTGCAACTGTGGCAGTTGGGGCAAGCAATGGAGGGAAGGACACTGCAGAAGACGGCCATGTTTTTGCTTTACCTCTTTTGATTGCAACAACAAAAACGGCTAAGTGCTTTTGCTGCAATGGCGCCGAGTCCATTACGTTACTCTTGTTGCAACTACATGGACAGGGATGCTTGTTGGATGCTTGGTAGGGCGGACATGAAGAAAAAGATACCTTTTTGAAAAGATTCTTTTCCAAAATATATGAACACCATGCTTTTACAATGTGTTCTACACAACTAAATCTTACCTTTAAATTTCAGACATTAATGATGCATTAAGTGTTAGCAAATAAGAGTTCGTAGAGGTAAATTTGTAAAATAAGGCAAAGGTAAAAATCCTGGGCTTGTGGCCATCAACTGAATCAGTGTTCTCTTCTCTTGTACAACCCACGTCCCAGAGCGCCGAGACAAGGGAAAGTCTGTGACATCCTTGTCAAGACAGACTTCTTGTTCCAATCCCAGAATCCATAACATCAGGTATCAAAATACATATTCAAAATTAAACGTACCTTGGTAAAGAAAATCCAATTAGTGTCGAATTGGCACTAATTGGCTACATACCTGCTGCTATGTTTTGGAGTATATACAACCTATTTTAATGTTTATATCTACACAGAGGTCTTACATTTGGATTTATCTGCCATAAGTTAATTAATTAAATTAGACACTAATCTCTTAATTATTATAGCCCTATATACCACTACACTACACCCATGTTTCTTGGTGTTAATTATGGATTTGTGTCGCCAACATTGTTTGTCTATGGGTATCTTACGATAATTCACGAAAAATACTGTCAAATATTTTTGAAGTATGTTCCGTGACCGTCATCGATAGAATTTATCAAATAGAGTAACGTGCTCGATTTTTCAAAGTCTATGCTTCTTAGTGCCTTCAAATGATTCAACTGAATTGATTGATGTTTCACGAAGACGTCACGTGAGTGTCATTCAAGCACCACCACGCTAGTGTCAATTTTAGATGACGAATCTGTTCTTTACGTGGGAAATAGTATTAGTCAATTAGTGGTATGGGCACTGATTGAATTTAGTGATGTCCGTAGATGATTTGCGCCGATTTGGCACTAATTCAGAGTCTAGGGATATGTAAGGATTTTAGGAAAGGTAAAATGACAAATTTGAGATTGTTAGGGGACTCTGTTGGATGATTTGAGGGAGCCTTGGTTGTTTCTCCGTCAGAGCCTTAGTAGAAGCCCATGTCGAATTTCTTGGAGGGTGCCATTGGTCAGCTGGAGATTCTTTTAAGTACGTTTTTGGTTTTGAATTTTTGGACCCAAATAAACATTTCAGATTCCGCATTCATCATATTTCATTTGTTCTACTTTTTAAAATAGTAACACAACCACATGAGTGTGGGTGAATTAGCCCTTGTTGGATCTTCGCGGGTGTGTTGATCAGGGGAAGTTGTTCGATTTTTGTTTGAGCCTGTGACCGATTTTTGAAGGATGCCTTAGTTGGTTAGGGGATTTGTAGGACTTTTTGGGCTATGTGGATATATTTTGAGGAGTTGTAGTTTGTGTGGGGATTTTGATATGTATATATTGCTGGGGTGTGGGAAAATGTGGAAATTCTAAATTTTGAGGTAATAAACTATTGAGAATGGAATCATTAATTTAAATTGGCACTAATTTTGTATTTTGGAATCAAAATTTGACACTCTGGTGTCAATATCCATGAGGAGAAATGACAGCCCAAATTGGGCTGTCATTAAAAATGATAACTCAATTTGGACTGTCATTTCTACAACTATTTTGCCAGTCAATTTGGCCCAA
>JALLAY010000169.1:0-19540 GCA_036939635.1 Cyclotella baltica | reverse complement strand
TCACACGTTCACACTTTAATAAGCCACTCTGGTACTTGTTGAGAGTGTTATACCAATTGAACTACGGTAATAGTTTGGTCGAGTTCTGACAGAGATATTGCCCATTGACATGTCAGCCAAAGTTGTTGAACATTTTTGTTAGTGGGTCACCTAGCAAAAGTCAGCTAGCAAAATTGAATCTTAGAGACAAGTCAGATGACTGTAGCTGTAGCCGTAACAGATTTAAAATTGGTGAATAATATGGCAAGAGCTAGTGGCCATTTACGGCGGGAAAACATTTGTCTTCAGGGTTTTTTCAAGTGGTTGGTACCAATGCACCATTACAGCAGGAACCCCTTGTAAACAGTCCTGACCATCCAAGTCCTGCTTTGAGTGTTTAACACTCTTGTTGTCGTTAGGGTAATCTCTCCTCCAGAACTTTTCCTAGTCCAGAATAGGCATCTTTGTTTCACCACTAGATTCAATTGTTTTTTTTCAATGTTCTCCATGCTTCATTGTTAAAATGGGACATTTAGAATAGGTGACATTCTCACAAATAAACAATTACTCCAAAAAGCCTCAATACTGTTCACCAAAAAGCCACTCTGAATCACTTTATTTTTGAATTAAAGTCTTGTGGTATCCGCCAAAAAGCAATCAAACACTTATCACGCACCATTATTGAAGTGAGATTTCTATTGCCACGTGCAGCGGGATGCTGGCAGAGGATGAAAGAAACTTTTCAAAAGGTACAAGGTACTGCTTTAATAATATAAATACTTAATTTTTATATCATCAAGCACATGTATTAAGAAAAACAAAAATTCATAGAGGTTAAATTATTGCACAACATGTCAAAGGGAATGTTTAGTATTATTGATTGATTGATTAGCCTCAAAAATAATTAGGCTAGTAGTAGAGGCATTCCTACCTCTATCTGGTAAGGCGGAAGTAGTGGTATCTATCCGATCTTGAAAACATGATGCTATCACCATTTCACAGATTGCAGTGCTAATCTAAACCCAACACATCACACCACAAAACCAGCCATCTTCTTCCTCTTGACAATATTCTCATACTCATCAATTTGTTTCTGCAAGTCATCAAAGGCCGCTCGAAAAATTTCAGTGCTGGATAATAGTCGTCCCTTCCTCTCCTGCTGCTTCTGCTGATCGATTTCATCACATCTTTCTTTGAGTTCTTGGAATACAGCACCCAACTTTTTGACAAGTTTGCCCCTTCCAATTCCCCATCTGGCCTTCTCCCTCTCCTTGTTGTGGAGATTGAGGAATGATTGGAGGTCTTGTATTTTTGCCTCGTTCAATCGATAGAGGGAGAGTTTGGTTGAAAATTTCTCTTCACCGTTGTTTGCTGCTTCTATAGCTACTGTCATGGCTAAAAGCATTTGCACATCAGTCAAATTTTCATCACCGTACAGAATGGACGTGAGTTTAGATTTCTGTTTTTCATATAGTTGTTTTTCTTCCAAGGGATGAATCTCTTGGGTGGTGGCGTTGTCAATATTAAGTTTTCTTAATGCATCCTTTATTTCTGGGATGGATACACCCTGAAGATCGGATAGGATTTGAACTTGACGGTTGAGACGATGTATCTCTGCCAACTGGGCGTTGTTTGAGGACTGAAGTCTGTTTAGTTGGATGGAGAGTTCGGAGAGGTGTGACATGATCCATGCATTGCTTTTGCTAGGCTAGGGCTGCAGTCGGTTGATCCATGGCAGATTGGATGTGATTGCCATGCTATATAATTACATGAAAGAATATTCTCACAGATTCCCATACCTACTATCATATTCTTCGGCAATTGATGGTGGATATTACTGTGCACATACCGTTTTATCTGGTGCATCAGTACAAGATGCATGCCATTTCGACCGTCTCAAGACTCGGCGGGACTAAATTTCACGCACCAGAGCCGCTGGCCGCAGTCGTAGCGAACGGCACCATTGAGGGGGGCTTTCCACCTGGGCGGTTTCCCTATAACAACAGAATACGCCGTCGCGGCTATGACAGCCAACATACGATAGGTCATGTGATAGCAAGCAACATTAGACTCAAAGCCCTCATCAATCAAACCCAATCCAAGAATCCAAGAGGAGAATGCGATGGTGAATGAGGAATGAGGATGAGGCGAATGGCGATGGAGGATTTGACACGAAAATAGCTTAAATGATTGAACAAAGAAAGTTACTGAACTCTTACTACAACACATCTATAAATGGTTAAGGCATAATCATTAACCCTTCTTTAACGAAAAAAAATAAAATAGCGTTGAAATCAAAGAATCACGGTATCGCAAGAAGAGTGGTGTCATATTTTTTCCTCACACTTTCTCTCAACAACCTTCAACAACCATGCCGTCATCCTCCACCCACCACACCGACACTTCACCAACCACACCACCCCCCTCACTCCGCGACAACCCCAAATCCGGCACCACACTCCTAGCCGACATTCGATCCCTCCTAAACAATGAAGAATTGACGGATATTTTATTGGTTCCCACTGCCAATTCGAAATCTCGGGCCAATGCTTCTGATACGTCCAACAATAACAACAACAACAGCGTGGGGGAGGAGGAGGAGGATGCCTCACAAGAAAGCTACATGGGCGAAGCAATAGAGGGCATTCCCGCCATCAAAGCCCTCTTGGCGGCACGATCACCCGTTTTTCGGAGGATGCTTTATGGTGATTTTCGTGAGAAGCGTGGAAGCAACAACAACAATGGAGATGACGAGGTATTGAGGGTTAAATTGGATTATTCTGCGAATGTGTTGAGACTGCTTGTGGAATTTTGTTTTACCGATCGATTGGACAGTTTGGAGAATCGTGAGAATGGTCATGGACGAGAAGACGAAGAATGCAGTAACGACAGTCGCGTCACGGACGACAACACAAATAACGAACCGCTATCCACAACAGCACGTCTACTAACTTCTTTATCTTCTGCAGCGCACTATTTCGACATTCCCAAGTTAGAACACGATATTGTAACTCGTCTCAATGAAATCATGTCAAGTCATCCTTCGTTGGCCTGTGTGGTTTTAGATGAGGGGAGTAAAATCATGCAAGAGGAATTGTGTGAGAGAGCTTTGGATAGGATACGTGCTAGACCAAAGGCGGCACTGTTGCCGTACGATTGTGATGGTGAGATGCATAGAGGAGGAGTGGTGGCATTGAGTGCTTCGCTTTTGGAACGGGTGGTGTTTGATGATGTTTCGAATGCTAGTGAGTTGACCAAGTTTCATTGTTTGCAGAGGTGGGTGGAGGGGTGTCTGCATGATGTTGTTGATGAGGAAGAGGTTGTATTTTATAGAGAGGATGATGGTGGTGACGATGTCAATGAGCAAATGATTCCCCCTTTTGGCATTAATCAACATGCAACAAGTTTCACTACAAATATCAATGAAAACGACAACAACAACCTCAACAACAACAGCAACAAAACAAACCAAGAACAAAAACGCCTAATAGCATCCCACCTAGCCCAAAAACTAGACCTATCCCTAATCCCCGCCTCCGACCTCGACACCGTCTCCCACTCCAACCTCCTATCTCACCAAGACCTATTCAAAGCCTACCGTCTCCAAGCTTTAAATGCCGAACGAACCAAATCCAAAGTCTTTGTCGAGGGTGCCGGCTTGGCAGAAATCAACGGAACGTATATACAAGGGGGAATGCATGAGGGTATACCCATGTACAACAAGGAAGGCGTATGGCGCGATCGTGAAGAAGTATTTCGTATATTTCTATGTACGTATTCCAATGGCAATAAAAGTTGGTGTATTTCGATTGTGCCAAAGGGAAAAGAGCCGGGAAAGACTACCGATGTAGATTTTTATGAGAATCCCGTTACGTATGGAGGAAAGGGTCCGGGACCTTATAATGGGGTTAGTGAGAATGGGTTGGGGGTTGTTCCTTCTAGGGGGTGGAAGTTGGTGAGTAGTTTTGGTATAGATTGGATTTTATAGTTTGGAGAGAGAGTTATTGACTTGATTGCCTCTTTTTTGACTTTGCATTTAATCTTTTTATAGGTTAATTTTGGACAGCCGCCTACACCAAAATGTAGTTTAATTGCTGGTGTTAGTTCTGATTGAGCTTAATAAGCCTAAAGACTTTTCAAGTATTTGGTAATAAAGGGTGTGCTATGTAGTTGGGGTCTGATGTAGATTGCTGTTATAAAATAATGTTTTAGTTAAGCTATGCACTGAAGGCTCTTCTTTGAATAAAATTACAATAAAACACCTCGTTTGTTCACAGGTTATTTTACCAAAGGATCAAAAATGGATATTTTATCTCAGGCATTATTCTCATTTGATTCATTAGCTCTTCACAGAAACTCTTGATACTGTGCAGTGATACCTTATTCAATTTATTATAAGACTAATTGCGTCAAATACTACACAAATTTGATCCTAAACAAATGAGCAATAACACTGGTAAATACAATGGTCTTTTGGGCTAACAGTTCCCCGTGCAACTTATGTTGGCAGAACAGCCATAGAGTCATTTCTGCATATTCTCCATGCAAAGACTAGGAATGTCATAGCTGCTAAAATATCCAATTTCAGATGAAAGTGTGGGTTGATAAATGGACACGGATAAGGACCTCTGATGACTGTGGGTCCAACTTTTCCAATCGGAGGCTAGGTGACTGAGATACAGCCATTTATGAAAATTGGTTGACAGCTGATTAAACCTCCTTTTGTGTACAACTTTCTAAATCCTTTTTGTGATATCTCAGCCTCTGGAGCTTCAATTGACTCCATTTCACCTATAGTATATGACATACGGGTCTCAAGGCTTTGTAGGAAGCCTTCATACTTGCTTACAATTACAATCCATGCCATCTGTCAATAGACTGGCACTTGTCCCCAAACAGGTGAATTAGCCTTTAGTGGTGAGTAAGTGTTCTGACAAACTACCTGACTTTAGGGTCTAATTTCATATGTCGAAACTGAGTGACTTGATAAGGCTGGCAAGTGCCCACTGCTGCGGTGGTGATGGATACCATTCTAAATTCTTAGTCCCACACTAATAAACACTAGTTACTTTTTAAATCCCACACTAATAAACACTAGTTACTTTTTAAATCGGACTAAATAATTAAGCCCTTTATGATGCGCCACCTGCGCTACGTTACCTGTCAAAAAAATCCGTTCAACGGAACAGAGTCTATTTTCCTTATGCTATATCCGCAGCAAACTAATTTTAATTCAAAGCAATTTCAACTCGTATTGAATTCTGATGTATGGGGCTACTTGGCATTTGCTATTGTATGTTTGACTCTTAAAATTTAGAATGGTACCTCTCTGTACAATGTCCTTCCATTGTCACATGTGATGTGCAATAATGGTTTGAAATTGTTATGCGTACATGAGGTTCTTACCTAGCTGCTGCTCTGATGGGCTTAAGCCATTTGATATATATTTACACTGTATCTGCTTCTGTCAGTTTGGTGTTGGATGCGCCTCCAGCAGTTATACAATTACAACAGTTTGGTTGTATGTTGATTTCAAGGTCCATTGATTTCATAGGCCACAACTGAGGTCATTGAGAGGAATGGAGGTTGTGGTGGTGGTGATAGCCGAGTAGATGGGAGACGGAAGGAAGTATTATTAGAGGCAGATCTCATAACTTGCTTACAGATGTTTTCGTTACGGATTGAGGCAGCTAGGAGGTAAAGATGTCATTTCTACTTGGGACTTTTTTATGAAGAGTGCAAAAATAAATAAATCATGCATCTGAATCAGTTCCCCTGGGCAAACCAACACATGGAAGGTTAGGGACTTATACACTAGAAGATCAACTGATAACACAAATGTGAATCATTTGACACAAGCGATCACTGATGGAAAAGCCTCTGATGACTGTCCTGGGAAAACAACAAGTTTTTCAAAAAGATAAATGGATAATGCACACAACAAATCGGCATGAATTTTATAGATGATTACTTTTCAATTACCTACTTGCTGATTCTGTTATTGAATCCTTCTCCTCAGGCGAGCTGCTTCAAACCACTTTTCTTTGAAATGTTGTGGTGCCCAGTAAATAATTGAGTAGATATCTATCAACTTCATCTGAATTTATACTGATTAATCACTCATACCTTTGATTGTTGTATACTTCTCTTTGCAGCGGATGAAGGTGCTGTGTTCCATTCCCGCCATTTCTTTGAGAGATGTTATGGCTGAAAAGGTAGTTAATCTTATTGATTTCATATCTGGTTATTAAGTTCATGTGGATTTAGATATGATTATTGAATCCTACTACTCATAGAACAATAAGCTCCTACTACTGTGACAAAACAATAAATTTGTGATAAAAGCCATCATCAAGATAGAACCCATTATACTAATACAAGAGACTGATACATAGTGTGGTTATGGTGCCACCAGAAACCTTCACACTTCACCAATCAAACTTCTCCACTGCAAAGTCAATATTATACTTCTTAGAAATTGCTTTGAGATCATCCTTGACTTTATTGGAGCCACCACAATAAAATATGCTCCATTCTTCCAATGGATTTTCAATCGTAGTCTTGGAAACCAACTTCTTCACGTAACCAATTGTAGTGGCACTGCCAAGAACGTTGTTTTTGTTGTTAATGCTTGAGCTGCGAAATGATTTAACATTCTTGTAACTCTTTTCTATGGTTTTGGCTAGCTCTTGCTGAGAAGATGAGACCGTATCTTCTATTGCAATCATTCTGATAAAGTCATCGAACTCGTCTCTGTCAATAAATCCTGATCCATCGCTGTCAATTTGATGAAATAAAGTCTCAATATCACTGTGTGAGTATTCTCCAATGCCACCAAAGAACTTGGATATTGTTGAATCAAGACCTTCCAAGCTTACTTCGTACACTTCAGGGGAAGACCACAACGGAGCCCCCTCAAGATCACCGACGTCGTCAAACGAATCAGCATCTACAGTTCTATCAGATTCAGAATCTGAAAGTGCTTGAGGTGTCCTTGCCCAAGCTGCTGTCTTCTCCGTCTCTTCAAGGGCATATTCAAACATCTCGTCACTGTCATAAATCTCCAAGACACGACGTAGTGCTATTTTCATCTTCAGATCAAACGGAGCGTTTGCAATTTTTTCCTGTGCCTCATACATTTCTTCGGGCAATCCATCACCAGAGTGGATGGCAGTTACTATTCCAGTAATGGTATACTCCAGATGAGGTCTACCCTTGAGGATGAAGACATTTACAGGGAGATCTTTTGGCAAAGCCAGCTCTCGCTTACCCGTGTAAAAGATAAAAACGTATGACTTCTCCGTGATTGCACCAATGTCAACCTTGTGAAGAATGTACTCGACCAGGCCAGGATCACGGCACACCCACACAACATTAATCCTCTTCTTGTCAACATAGTTGAGAACGAGAGAAAGAGTTGGAGTGATGCCAATGCCCGAAGCAACCGCTATTGCATTAGACGTAGACACAGCGGTATCAAAGAATGGAGACTTGTACGGACCAATCACATATAGAGGTCGGTTACAAGGTGCTCTGATCTTCTCATGCAGCTTCTTCGTCCAATCACCAGTACTTTCGATGCAAAGCATGGTATGGCTCTCCTTTGTGGGTTCAGGGAACATGGTGAAGGCATGCCATTGATACTTGGAGATCCATGGACACATGATATACACATACGATGTCTTTGGCATCTTCTCCCAGTTATGTGGGTTTTGAAAGTGCAATGCAACACCTTTCTCTCCATACCTTTCAAAGTAGGCATTCTCGATCAAACTGTTCCTCACAAAATACCCAAAGAAATAATCCACCAAATAAATTAGAGCTGGAATGCCAATCAGATAGTAGATCCTTGATGGCGCATGAAACATAAGTGCAATCGCCCAGACGATGGCGAGATAGTGAAGCCCCTTACGCAATTCAAACGCAAGTCGCCCTTTGATTGCAGGGACTACCATTGGCCAGCAAACGAGAGGAGTGATTAGTGCAGCAATCATTCCAGTGATACCCGTAGATGTCATCCACAAGAGACTAATTTCAGAATTCAATCCCCATCGCAGCATATGGAAAAAGGAATGAGACATAGTCTCAATACCTACTATAATACCAAAGATCCTGTGAACCTTGTGCATATCAGCAAAATCAATCCATTCTCTCAAAACAGTGCGTCGAAGTATATTGTTGATATTTTGACACTTGGAGAGGAACATCATCATGTAGAGAGGATAATCGAAGAATGCCGAACATCTAGCAAGAGCTAGAAGGATGATGGAGAACGTGTCAGTGGCACAAACAGTCTCCCTGGGACAGATGCATCTCTCCAATTCGCCCTCACAGCCGTTGGGGGCGACGCCAACCTCGGCAATTTGTGCCGATGTCATCATGAGTCCGTAGGGGTACGGGAGGAATAGTTGGCACAGACAAGCGGTGAGACTGATGCCACTGAAAATGAAAATGGCATGCCACCATCTGAATCGAGATGATTTCTTCTTCTTTCCATACAAATCGATGAAATCCTTTTCAGCAAAAGAAATTCTAGTAACTCTTGTAACTCTTGTTCTCCTGTCCCTGCTTCTCGTCATCCTCTCACAAACCTTGTGTGCTGGGCTTTGGTTTCACCGTTTTAAGATATGCTGAAGTTAAGGTGGAGTCCAGTCGAGCGAGGGGCGGGGTCAAGGTGTGACTGAGATTGAGGCGATCGAGGCGGGGTACCGATGATAGGAGGGTTAGCGGGAGTCGGTTGCGTATGATTTTATCAGCTGTCGGCGGTGCAAGGTCGGCCGCCAGCGAGGAGCGAGTGGGAGCAAGAGCGAGGCGGTAGGTGGAGGGCGGAGTCGGACATGAACCCCGAGAACCGAATCCGCGACCTTTATATTTTCAATCATCTTGATTAAATAATACGTAAAATCTGAAAAAATAGAGGTAAATCGATTTTGCTATGTCCGCTGATGGATTCGCGTTGCGAACAATTTGTCTCAATCGAATTAATTTCAATTCAGTTGCATCGCCGGCCGTGACAGTAATGCAATAGGGCCACAAACAACCATACATCCCTAGCACCCCACCGACGTCCCCTCATACACTGTAGTGCGCCTCTGTGAAGTTTAAATTGCCCATACTACGTGTAACTACGCTCCGTTGCACGATTTGTTACGGCACGACACGCTTGTATCAGCACATCTTGCTGCTTCTGGATTCACCGTCACCGTTAATTTTATGCTGTTCCACCGTCACCATTCGAGACCATTTTGCGCTTGGGGCGGAAATTTTACATTGAAAGATGCAAAACAAGAAGAATGGGATGTACCAATTCTAAGTATTGAATAGAAACAATTCTTTGACGTGTCAAATCCTTATACAATTCGAAGCGATTAAAATCCCACAGTTACTATCGGATGCCGCACTGCTATTGGGGAATGAGTACTTCTTAGAATCAAAGATAAGATAATGGCCCTGCCACTGTTGTGATTGGTTCACTTTCTAAACCTTTTATTTTTAATGATTGAGAAGCGACTGTTTGACCGCACAACTGCCGTGCTGGGCGACGTAGCCTCTTGGTCACAGGTTAGTGTGCTCCCTCCTTATTTTTCCTCATCGAATGCCATTATTTTTTCTCATTTTATTAGTTTGCTATGTTTTCCCACGCATAGCTCTAGTTCTTATAGACAACAGTTTGCGTGGATGTATTTTGTAAGGTTGGTAAATTGCTGCTAGAGGCGTGCAGGCATTTTAATGGCGAGGGAAATATACAACAATTAGATTCAACATGGGAAGAAATAGTAAACAACAACAATTTAGGATGGAGTTGGAGCCTTGATCCTTGGGAGCTGATGTGGGAAATTAATTTGTGTAGGTGCATCCTCCCGTCCTCCTCTTTGTTTGTATCGTGCCATTCAGCCATTCAGCACGCTCAACACATGCTACAATCACATGAAAGATTCATGGTTGCAGATGGCAGAAGAATCGACTTAAACCCTGTGTTTGTCTTGTCGGCTGATAGAAATTCCTTCGGCTAATTGCCACAGTGCCACCCATAACTCTGGAACAAAAGGGAATGATTTTTGTCCATAACCTGTGATAGCGATGAAAAAATCTGCTTTTGATGATGCCAGAGTCGTGAAGTTCTGAAGGACATGTCAAAACGAATGGTTACGCTCTAGGAAAATTAATCGCCGATTGCAATAAAGTCGTATAAGTTATTGTTAATAAAAACATTTAATACGGCATCATCAGTGTACGCAAATCGCAATTATGAGATGAATCAGATGATACATTCGCTTGTCTAAGTTTCGATGAATTTGTTGTCATATCTATTTGTTATAGGCACGTCAATTTCTGTATCTCAACGGTATCATATTAGATGTTCGACTTCGTGTCTAAAATTAATTATTACGTCAAATTATTTCACCAAGCAACAGACTGATCAACATGATTAATTAAGCAATTTAACAAATAATTAATGAATTAACATCATTATCATTACCACCTCTGAACCATCATTGCTTCTGAACCCCAAATAATATATGCAGAAGCAATAATTGTTGCCAAGCAATCTAATCAAAACACAGTAACCCATCCGAATTCTGCGTATATTATTGCCAGTTATTGCCCATTGTCTTCTCCAATAGGTTTGCTCGTTTTTGGTGATAAGAAAGTTGTTGCTTCAGCTCACTCATATCCCATGAAACTGATAACTCGATAGCCCTCCCTGCACTGCAATCAAAGATCGATAGCTCCTGCAACACATATTTCCCGAACACCCAATACCTGATAGCTACTGCAACCAATAGTCAATACTGAAACAACATTGGGCCAAATTCACAATCATCTCCCTGATGTCGACCAATAATTCAATAATTGTTGTGTGTTGTAGATTTGCATGGGGGTGTTGATTCTGCCGCGAGGCAATCCAAAAGCTTCTACAACTAATTGCCCAATAGCTCCTGCAAACGAAAGCTCCAACAAGCCAGTACCATGAAACTTGCTCAGTTTGGAAATTTACTGCGTGGAGCAATTCTTATCCCCTTAAGAAAAGAGTGAGTGAATGATGCTAGAGAAAAATATTAGTGCCTTGAAGTAGTAACCCAACGTCAACATGTGGCAACTCACCTAAATTTACCAAGTAAACATGTTTGTGGTTGGCAACAACGGAGGCTCGTATGACAATGAGGTGGTTTGTTATGGGAAGAGGCATGGGAATTCAATTGTGGTGCCCGTTGTTATAGATACCGTGGTGTGTTTGATGGGATGAGGCGGTGCAGAGAGGTGCAGAGTGCGTTGCAGCCGACAAGAAAATTCACAGACGCCTGGTTCACGAGAACAATTCATTGGTGTGGTTACTGCGCTCTTCTTTGGCAGGAGGTTCAATTAATTTGGCGGTGGAGAATTAATTAATAATAATTCTGACTTGATCGAACAGCGTGCAGCGCTGGCGGCAACCAAGCGTCCGAAAGCACTGTTGGTGGCGGCGTATTGATGATGGTGAGTTGGTAATGTTGACGGGGAGCTGTTTACAGCTTATTGGCGTGTGCGTGTTGGTGTGGTTTGCGATTATGAACCCCTGCGAGAGAGGCTGGTTCGAGGGTTCGTCATGGTCGTTTCGTTTCTTTTGATGTTTTTTGAGATTCGTTCGCAGAGTTTGGCGCCCAGTGTACAAAAAAAGGCGCCAATTCTCGGGGTTCATGACCAGCCACGGGAAACTGTCCATGTGTACCTTTCATTAAGCTAAAAATTGAAATGAAATTGTATGTACAATTGTTTGAACTAAATAGGTGAATTGGATGATGCCGAGCGTCAAAACTGATAAGAAACATCATCTCGCAACATGATGATGTGCTTACAATCCCATAAAACGGAAAACAACATGAATCTCATCCGCACCATTGCTTTGTTCTTATGCCTCAACACGGCTATTCATGCCCAAACTTCTGTATCGCCTGATGTGCAGGCGAAGGACGACCATGAAGTTGTAAGTATTGAGTATCCAATTTTTAATGTTAACATCATTTCACATATTAAATAATATCATTCATCTTCTCATTTTATACTAACCGTTGATTCCTTTCATGTCTTGCTATATTTTTAGCGTTTGTTGGTGAGTGCCCATTTACTAAACCAGGAATAGGCCCTTGATGAGACGACAGAGAACCGATTGCACCCTCTTCCTCGTCTACTGAAGCCGCCAATCATTTCATCCAAAGCAACTGATATCCAAAAGGACGACAGGCCTTGATATGACATTATTCAATATATTCGTAACCGATGTTTAGTTTGAATCTGATATCCTCTTATTAATGCTCAACACATACTAACATTGAAATATTTGTGATTTTTTCCATGCCTTGCTAGAGAAAAGGGGGGCTCAACGGAGGAGGATTGGACCTTGAGTCTGATGCTGGTGGTGCTTGGCCTTGGTCAATCCCTAAAACCCCTGATCATTGGCGAGGACCTAATGATTTAAGAAAAGCAGATGGAAATTCCTGAAAATATGGTTCTGAATGTCAGACCGGCATGTGTGCCTGGCATCATCAAGGTCGTTTGAAGGGGTGGAAATCTCTCTGTGGAGCGGTGAAAGACCGTGACTGGTGCTATCAATCTTGTAACTCTTGGAATGGCGGAGGATGTATTGAGATTAAAGGTGGTCACGATTCTTGTGGTTCTGGATCATATTGTTATGATGGCATACGTGGAGGATACTGTTTGAAGAAGAAGGAGAATGGACAAAATTGTGATATGTATGATGTATCCTGCAAGTCTGGATTCTGTAAATTTTATCGTTCTTGTAAACCTGAGTTTTTAGGTGGGGGGTGTTCTGACCATTATATTTGCAAAAAAAAACAACCATTTGAAACAAAGGAAGTTGAAATAAGCTCATTTTTAGAAATAGGACCGTCCTGTTTTTACTTTAAGATTACTTAACTACTATTCTTGTGAACCTGAATCATGGTGCTTTTATGTCTTTCATCATTCAGTCTGTATGCCTAAGAAGTAGAGGGGTAAACCTTGTCCATTCAACGCCGCGTGTAAGTCGGATTGGTGAATCAAATATAAATGTCCGTAAAGATTTTAATTAAATATAAGTTGGATTGGTGTAGGTATGAGTGTCATCCCACTTGGGGGTGTGCTGACGTATTGACATGTGCATAAAAGTAGAAACTGTATTGATTGGGTAATGCAAGGAATGCTGTTGGTAGTGTAACAAGATGAGCAAATGGGAGTAAGAGTTTGTTGATTAGGGTGTGCGGTGAAGATATAGCTTTGAAAAATAAAAGCACAATCTCGAGGTCAGGAATCTTAAAGCACATGCTTAAATTAAATTGTTTCCAAACCTACAAAATCCAAACTCATCATACTCCATATCAACAAAAGTGATCAATAAACTAATAATCAAAGCCTGAAGTTGTACATATTGAGCATCCATCTTTCATGTATCTTTTCATTTTATAATAGCCATCGATTCCTTTAATACTTACCTTGCTATATTTTTAGGGTTTGTTGGTGAGTGCCCATTTGCAATAGGGCCTTGACGAGATGTCAGAGAACCGATTACATCCTCTGTCTCGTCTCCTGAAGCTGCCAATCTAGAGATTGAAATGAACTGGTATCCAAAAGGACAACTGGCCTTGATAAGATAGGATTCATTATATTTTTAACTGATTTGAAATCCTTAGATGAATGACTCAACACATGCTAACTTTGAAATATTTGTGATTTTTCATACCTTGCTAGAGAAAGGTGGGACTGAACGGAGGAGGATTGGCCCTTGAGTCTGGTGTTGGTGGTGTTTTACCCGATGGAGCACCCTGCTCAAAAGAAACTCTATGTAGGAGTGGTTTGTGTGCCTGGCATCATCCAGTGGGCTGGTTCTCCATTTGTGGAGCGGTGAAAGATCATGACTGGTGCCATCAATCTTGTAGCTCTTGGTATGGGTTAGGCATATTGTCAAGATGGCAAAGGTGGAGGATTTTGTTTGAAGAAGAATGAGAATGGAGACAAATGTGGTGGATCACCTAATAGTATGTACAATGTATCCTGCAAGTCTGGATTCTGGAAGAAATATCTAGTTTTGTAGTGGGCTGCGTTGGTATCGGAAATGTCACATCACCTTTAAGTGTGCAGAGAAGTAAAGACTGTTCATTAATCATTGCAAGGAATGTTTTTTGGTAGTGTGACAGGATGAGCAAATGGGGTAGAGTTTGTAGATGTGGATGTGGCAAAGATACAATGTTGAAAATTTTAAACACAATCTCAGGATAGAAATGGCTTATTTATGTGGGGTGAGGAATCAGCTGCACAATTATGCTTTTAGATGAATAAGCTAAATTAAAAATGTATACGTGACTTCTATTGCTTGAGTGCGTTATATTTTTAATACTTGAATTTGATTGAAATATAAATGGTGAAGGTGACACTCTCAACTTGTGTCATGGCACCCAATATACTGACACCGTCTCTTGTAACATCCACTCTCGCTTATGCTTTACAGTGTCATTTCTAGAGATCATGTATCTATTCATTAGTAGAGTTTTCAAGTGACAAATTTTTGTATTGGCTCTAGAGATTTTTGCTAGCATTGATACCCCTAGTTTGCTGATTTTTTGCCTCCTGATTCCCATCATCAATACCATCATTCCTTGTCCCCTTTATCTGTCATAATTTGCATTTAATACTATTCATTCAATAGGAGGCAAAAACGTAGGGTTTTGTTTCATCATGTAATTTAAATTTTGACTTCATGGCCAGGACAGAGTAAACTCTTTAAGAAGTTCATGTGATCTTATGAGAGTAGATTTGGCTTGCCATGAGTTAAATTCTCAGTTTAGCAGTAATGAGAGGATTACAAACTTAGACAATAAGTAGTTGATTTATAACGCCACCCTCTTTAGATACCTCACTAGTTTTTTAATCCATTTTTCTTCTTCCGAAATACTAACAAGGCTGTGGATATTCATTCATTAAACATAATTTTTCTGACCTGACAAAGATTATAAATGCCTTTTTATTTTCGTTTATTCCCTTACACAGACTTGTTGAGCAACCCAATAAACGCACGCAACAGTAGAGTTATCAAAAATGCATTTCACAAGCAAATTCTAGCCCTTCCTAACCCAAACTTGGCCATAGTATCTCCGGTGGCAGGTTTGACGCTTCCATTGTTTTACCATACATATTCTTCACACCAACCATGGTATTATTTGCTGGTGCCAAAGTTTTTCCCAAAGTACCAAATAGAGTATTGGCTGGGTAAATGTAACCCATCCAACAAGGCTGGAGTTGAGCCATGTACTCGCTTAAAGTAATATTTCCCAAAAAGTCATTGTCAATACTATCATCCTCATTGGTTGGTAGTTGGTACACATCAATGACATTGAAGCCTACTTTCCCGGTAATGTAAAATTTATCATTCAGTATGTTCAAACAATCACCATCCACAGCATAACCAGAGGCCGAAACTTTCTAATGGTAGGAGTGCCTCTAAGGTTTGCCACATAGTACAAGGCTCCCATGGACATGGGGATTACTAGCAATCTCTCTGTTGTATGTGACACGAAGCTATTAGCTTCCCAGGTATGGTCATTTGGTGAAAGGAAGAATTCTTCCAACAGTACAATCTCGGATAATTAGCATTCACCAGAGGAAATGTCATCATCAGTATCAATTGCCATCAACTTATTATTATTAAAATATCCTCTAGGACTAAAGAGGTAAGGGTTTATTTTAGTCAGAAGTGGCAAGGAGTTCCATCCTGTTACGGAAATGATTCTGTTTTTTGGCATAGTAGGTGAAGCTTTCTCATTATTGGAGTAGACTAGGTCTTTGATGTTGTATATTCAATCTAGATTGCATTAACATAGTATTACAAATGAATTAATTCTTATGCTTAACTTTAATCTCGGAGTGATGTACTCTGGTAGGGTACCTTTGGTTATACTGATCTGATTCTTTTTGTTCAATTCATCATAGAATATACACCTAGTCGTGACGTTTGTTTCATTTCTGAATGCTGCCCTTTTGAATTGGTTGAGAGGTTTTTGGGATGTTTTTTTCAGTTGAGTTTTTTGTAGCTTGAAGGGTACAAGAAAGGGGTTTACTTTGCAGTGAAAAGGGTTGATTTTAATTCACTCTTATGGCATTTATTTTGAAGGCTTCTGTTTTTCGACAAGTTGGTGTGTGTAGTGTGTAAGCAATACAATTTTCTCAGGATATTTTTGAGGGTCACGGCACCATTTTTAACAAGGAACATTTTGAGTTCTGTTCTTTGTTTTTACATCATCACTTATAGTAATGCTAAAATAATTTTCATTGGTTGTAATCATCACATTTTATAAAACAGAGTAGTGTTACTGGGGTGCATTTTAGGGTATGGGTACAAAATGTTACATCATTGCAATTTACTACCTTCCTAGTTGTCTGTTAGCTTAGAAGTGGACTAAGTTTCCTCAGTCTCAGTGTTGTGATTAACCCTAATAAATGGATGCCCAAAGAAAATCACACTTGACCCCATAAGACTCTCTGTACCTCTTTAAAATCCGCTTTTTTGCCTTTAGATCAATTTTTGTCTACCAAAATTTAGGTGTCTGGCTGTGCACATGGATCTTATGAAGCAAGCAATGCCATATGGCCTGATGAGTATGCTGATGAGACACAACTAATGCAAGAATAATGCCTTGATTAAAAGTTTTCATTGTGTCATTGTGGAAATAAGCACAGCAACTTTCAGTACTCTTTACCCACTCGGTACGTGGTGTCTCTTGCTTATATTTAACTTTTAATTTCTGTTATAGCATTAAGATTTGCCATACTGAGCAACAAATGGACACATTGAAATTGGTCGCTAGCCACTTTTGATCCATTATTTGATCAAGTAATTGAATTGAAAGAGATGACTACCACAAAAAGTGTGGTGTGTTATCAAGAAGTTTGGCAGTGACATTTTGTGTAAATACCAAAAGATACTTCAATGGCCATGTCACCCTTGCTTTGCAGAATTTTTTTACTAGGTTGTATGCCAGAAGAAGACGAGCCTATCACGCTTAATGGCATATTGTATTTGTCATGAGTTTAGTCTAAAACAACTTAATTCTACTAGTTTGCACTACTTTCTCTTGGGACAACTCTAGATCTATTGAAGCTTGCAATTGGATTGTAACCCCAAGAACTCTATGTTGATTGGTATTACTACTTGGTCACAGACAAATGTGAATGAGTGGTATTACCAATCGACAAAACCACTACACAAAGCCCAAGGGAGAACCATTCTTTTCTGTGCATCATCTGCACAAACAGCCGACATAAAATGGCAACCCTGGTAAACTAATCAATGAATGTGGTCGTATTGTTTGCAACCTAAATGATATCCCGGCAATTAAAACAGATTAGTACCACTTGTGTACTAGTTTTGTCAATTGATAAACCACTCAGTCAGAGTCGATCAAGTATTATAACATTACAGCCGGCGTTGCACAGTTGG
The DNA here is from genome assembly GCA_036939635.1 of Cyclotella baltica. NCBI lineage: Eukaryota > Bacillariophyta > Thalassiosirophyceae > Thalassiosirales > Thalassiosiraceae > Cyclotella > Cyclotella baltica. The sequence goes on along the minus strand of JALLAY010000169.1, from coordinate 2,094 downwards.
ACCAGGCTCACTAATGAGTGGCCTTTCATTCCGGGGATGATGTGTCCTGTTCTTGCTTGTTTGGGAAGGCCTGGGATGTTCAGTTCACAAGTGTGGGTGGAGACAAGCTGTTTGCCATTTGGGATGCGGACATGGAGGGGTGTTTGTGCTGCTTGAATGTTTTGCACTTGTGCATCTGTAGTAAAGAAATTACTAGTAGCACCGCTATCTAAAATTGCCTTGTGATAGTACTTTGTAGTAGTGTTTGGGGTGGGGATCAGTGGTAGAGTAGATACATTAAACATAGAGCTAATATTTACTAAACTACACACTGCCCCTCCCCGTCACATGTAATACCCATTGTTAGCCGCTCCTGGAAGCTGAGTCTTGTGCTTTTTGGCCTGGCACCCATTCATCGTGTTGTCCCGCGTTGCATTCCATACATGATTTGGATGTGGGTTGGGACACTGATGGCTCTCGTGATCGACATCGTACCCGTGACTCCAACAATAGTACATGTTGTTGAAGTGTTTCACGGGATTTGGTTGGTTCCTCACTGCATTGCCATAAAATCCGCCGCCTCGACCTTGCTGCCCATTTGGGTTCCCATAGTAGCCTCTCCCGCCATTTTGATTGTTCCCACCATAATAATTGTTTCCTCGCTGCTGGTTTCGACCTCCTCCTCGGCCGCCGCCACGTCCACCTCCTCTTCCACCATAATTACCGCGTCGATTGTACCTTCCACCTCCTCTACCACCTTGCTGCTGGTAAAAACCATTGTTATTGAATTGTTGAGGTGGCTGCTGTTGAAACGGTGCTTGTACATTTGCCTGATAATGTTGTGCCGGTGGTTGCCATTGCTGTGGGGGTGGCTGGTATTGCTGGAATATGGGTGGCTGTTGTGCTGCTGCATTCATTTGCTGCTGCATTTGGGAGATGAGTTGCTGTTGCTGCTGCGTTTGCTGGATGAGGGCGTTCATTGCATTCTGCTGTTGCATGTTCTGTTGCGTCAGGTTTTGGAAGGTTTGTGCATTTGCTGCGTTGGCTTCAGCGTTCAGTTCGAAGGCACTGATGTCGTCTTCGTCGGTGCTCTGTTCAATGTTGGTTGCCGCGGTTCCTCCGTATCCAAATTTACGTGCCGCCTGATTCGTAACCTTCCAATTTCTGTATTTCTCGGTCCACCAAGTTGTGAAGTTATCCCATGTTCGATCTGCATCGCCGAGGGCTGTCCACTGCCCGTATTCATTCTGCAGATGTCCTGACTGTAGGATCAATAATTCGGCTTTTTGCAAGATCTGCGTGTTGCTAAAAGGTTGGCCCACGTAAGCGGCATATCTGATGCCGTCTCGTAGCTGTCGAATTAACCTTGAGATGCTTTGCGACATTGGATCCCATGGCTTTTTCATCTCTTCCATCACTTCATCGGTCGCTACTGGGTCTGATTGGCCATATGCGTTCATGTACGCTTGAAAATAATCGGCAAATGTTGCCGTGGCCAGAGCTGGGTTGAGCTCTTCTACATCCTCCACATATTCTTTTTCAATTGCCTTTCTGAATGCTGCCTTCAGTGCTGCATTTACGTTTCGATGCATGTCGAAGATTTGTCGTGCCCGGTTGAAATTTGCACGTGCTTGTTCGATGTCGGGTCCAAATACTGGAAGCCCGAGTAAATTCGGTGTTTCGCCTGGATCAGCCGGCGGTACGTAGGGCACGTTGGTGTAAGTTGCGTAGACTTGCGCATTTTCGACTAGATACAAATAGCCGATGGGGCCTCGAGCACAGTGAGTTATTTTCAATGAGGCATCTCTTGCCTCGCTATGTAGTGCCAGCAATGCTTTTAGGGTCGGTTCGCCCTGGACGCTGGTGAATTTGCCATCGTTCAGCCCGAAGGTGGCTGTGATCTCTTCGACGGTGTGCACTGGATAACTGTTTGTCATGATGTTTACTTGGTGGGTGCGATGAATTGGTCTTACTTTCCCTGGGGCTTTTAGGAGATTAGTAAGTTCTGTCAATAGACCAGTACTTGTCCCCAGAGAGTAGCGTAATGAATTAAGAAAGTGGTTATAGTTCGGACGAACTTACTAAATTTATGAGCTACTTCTCATAAGCCTAAAA
>JALLAY010000168.1:0-19527 GCA_036939635.1 Cyclotella baltica | reverse complement strand
AAACTGAATATCAAGCTGGGACGTCTTACAGCCGTTTAACAACATCCTCCTTGTCATCATGATCAATCCATAAATTTGGACACATCTATCAATCAAAACATAAATTTGTGATTACTCTCCTTTATTGCTATTATTGCAAAAAGAAAGAGACCGCACAGAAGACAATGATCAAAACAAGAGTTTGATCTCTGTGAAAGTGGTTAGTGATGAAACCAACAGATGCTGATTTTGAAAGTTAATAATGTTTGAAATATATAAGATGGATGGTACATGGTACCGCTACTCTTGGCATAATACTTATTTGAGGCTGTTGATCAATTCATTCTACTCTTGTCATAAATTATTATTTGAGGCTCTTGATCAATCAATCAATATTTTACGCTACCTTTGCCTTATTTTGCAATTTCACACATATTTTATTTTCTGAGGACTCTTGCCTGATAAATCTATAAAACTAAGAGTAAGTTTATCTTGTATCGAACACAAGTAAAAACTTAATATTAATACTTTTAAAGTAGTATACTTTAAACAGTATCTTTTTGTTTGTGAGTTGTCTGGTCACCCTTCACCACCAGCATCTTGCAGCATGCGGATCCTCAGATTCTTTGCCTTTCTTGCATAAATACACTTTCATTGGCCAATCAGTTGCTATCAAGATTTGGTACCACTGAGAATCTTTTATTGTAGTTACCATACCACTCGATCATAACATTTCCCGCTGCAGTACTTCAGACAAGATGAGGACTGCATGATGGTCTTGGCCCTTGCTGTTTCAAAGTTTATTACACCCCCGTCATCCTAACCCCAACCTGTTGAGACATACTACCTTGGTTCATCTCAGGCCTGATTGTATCTTAGATACCTAAGGAGTTTGTATTTTTAAGTATTATTGCAGTAGTCAAGAAAGTTGGCCTCCATCTATCTGGTAGCCATAGAGTAGCCCTCTTGTATCTCATTTTCTACAATATGTTCTTCACAATGAAATCTTATGGTGCATGTCATGAATTATCTCACAAATCAAAAATATACAGCATACTAATTTAGAAAGGTATGGTAAATGATAAAAATGAAGAAAAGTTAATGCTGAAGATGATTGATTGATTGAATAGACTCAAATTTGTAATATGCCAGGAGGGTACCCCTTCTCCGGAGTCTTGGCTTCAATCATACTGCATCCCAGTCACGCCGAAACAAACACTGGAAGATGACCACTGAAAGGTTGTATGATTTAGCATTCTTACCACACCCGTACCATAGGTTTGAAGTCTGCCGGCTCACTGGATGTATATCTATACCCTTAAGTCCTAAGCAATTGCCCAATGGTGCTACCATTTGAAGTGAGTGATTCAATGACTTTACTTAATCGAATCTAGCTGCCATCAGCATATGATCAGAGGGATAACGAAAGCCAGGTAGGAGTTCGTTCATACTTTCTCTTTCTGGAACTGACAAAATTTCATTGCATTGTAGCCGATTGCTCGGCATATCTGCCTCGCTGTTGATTTTTTCAGAAGATTGCGAATAGAAGATATAGTCAATAGTTCTGCACACAGAACCATCTTTCCGAGATTTCCATGTTGTGAAGTGATTCTCATCATGTAATGGGTAGGCAGATTGCATCTTCCAGCTAGATCCATGCTCGGGTTGTAAAATGCATTGCACTGACAAATCATCTGGTTCAGAATTGAAATCTCCAAGTACGACAACCTGAATGTCTCTCCATCCAATAATTTGCAGAGTTTTGATCAATTGATTCACCCTATGTTTCAATTCCAAAGCTTGCAGATGTCGAATACGTTCATTCAATCCACCCTTTTTGGCCTTGAGATGTGTACTCGCAGCAATAACAATTTGATCTGTTCCTGTGCGTAGCAGTGGAACAATTATGTAGACTTGACTACGAGCAGCAAGTCGTGCAGGATCATGACTGGTTATGTTGTCACATATGGCATCTCCCTGGAACGCCCCCATTTCAATCCAATATTCTGCGCCATCCCCTGTATCAACACCAACTGATGATTGATTCTGTTCATTCAAAGCAGACGAAGTAGGTCTCTCGAGAGTACGAAATTTGTCCATATTCCACATCAAGGCCACACCATCAGAATACCAACCAAATCTGACACATGGACTAAACGGTTTGGGTTGAAACACTGCTTGATATTTCTTGATGCAACCTGGAGCAGTGCTACATTCTGTTTGGTCTGAAGCTGAACAAGAGTGAGGGTCGCAAACTAAGAGTGGCTTCCAAAAAGAGTGGAAGTTGTCCACCTCTTGCAAAGCCAGTATGTCAAACGGTACCCAGCATTGCTCCAAATGATCAACATTCGTTGAAGCTGAAGTGATCTCTTCTGAGATATTCTCAAAAAAATCACCAGATGACATTCCACCACCAAGCACCACATGCAACAATCTCCACTTTCTTAACTCATAATTCAGGGGGTCATTATTCATTAAATGGGTGAAACCACCATAAGTTCCATCGAATGATTCGCTATAAGGATAGAATGGCGGTTGAAAGATGGAATTAGGACCAGAAGAAAGACCTTGTGCAAGTGCATTAAATGTTGCCACAGTGAAGCTATTTTTATTGCTAACATGACTGGTGTGATGCCTTGTGTCTGTAGTCGCGTTTTGGCTATGGGTTATAGACCTCCAGGAACGCGGGTACAAACTAACATCGTCCGAAATAGACGAAGCTAATAATTTGGCTTGGATTTCAGTGAGTTTCTTTTGAATAATGTCATAGGGAAAAGAGCTTCGATCTTTCACATTGCTATGTTCGCGAAGCTGCTCCGTAACGGAATCAATACTATCTTGCAATCGGATACAAATAGAACCATCTTGATTTGCATATATACGGCATGCGTTTCCCAGTCGATCATAGCTAGATTGGTGGTGAACTGGTGCATTCATTGGAGCTGTTTCGTGTTCCGTTTTACCCTGACGGCGACGGCGATTGTCGACGGTACGTGCGTAGCTGTGTGCTACTGTGTGTTTCCGCAATACCTTTATTTTTCTTATCAATTATATCAATAATCATGATTAATTAATAAACTATAAAGCTAAGATTTACCTGACCGCCTTTGCTAAAACGTACTTGTTTGCAGCTTCAACTCCTTGGGGGTTCATCATTATTTTGGTTTCAAATCTTGTTGTAATGACGACAAAGTCAATTCCAATATTATGTTGCATTACTTGAATCGAGCACTGCGCTGGCTGAAAATGGGAGAGATTTGTGACATCTGGTTGGCAAGGATGCAAGATCTTTGTTGTTGATTTATGACTGTTGCACTGACGTTGATGTTGCTTACCATATACACCATTGAAAGGCATTAAAGTTGATGCAACTGCAACTTAGCATATCAATATCATCACAGTTTTGTATTATAACGTGAAACACAATTCATTGCAGAAGCATGATGGCTTTATTTGAATCAAGGGCCCTAAACTAGCACACTACGTCAAATTTTACAAGTAATAATCGAAATACTACATAGCTATAACAATAAATCCTAATAAGTGATAATTTCCCTAACTAATCACAAAAGCAAAACGATGTTTTAGCTGTCCTAATTTCAATGTTAAAGCATTAAAGAACCTTCTCTCATCCATGAAAAACTTTGAACTCGCACAGGCTACAATCTAAGCATGAAGACAGGTATGAAATAGCTGCTGTCTTTGGTTTTCTGGGCTCGATGCAACTATGGTCTCCCACTGCTCATTCCGAACACCAGAATATGATCCACCATCATAATCATCTCTTTTGTTGATTCGATTTTGATTTTGATCCCTGCCAACAAGCTTAGTAGAGCCCGAAGCCGAAGGCCGCTTCAACTTGAACCAGTCTGCACCTTGATGTTTATCAGAGACAATATCGATTTCCAAAGGAGTACGACTCGGCATTCCTAACATTTTCATTTCCATCCTGCGTGAGACACATTTCATCTTGGGTTTAGATGGGAGCTGATTTACACCTTTGTTGTGAGTAGTTTGGGTTGGGTATGGGTTCAATTTATCCAACAGATGATAATGTGGCATTGTGGTTGATTTGACAGAAAGAGTTTTCATGTTGTAACAGGTTGTAACGGTGCCTTTGATGTTGTGTGAGCGAGAGAGGAAAGCGAACTCGGGCTGATGGCTGATCTTGCATTCCCAGAACGTTTTTCCACCCCGTGACCCGTGACAAGCACAAAAGAATTTGAAAGAATGAAAAAGAACAACAAAACGTTGTCAATCTTAACTGAAACTTCGATTCTTCTTCGTCAACATTTTTACCGCGAAACCCAAAGAAACCAAGAGAGAAATCATGAATTTACTGTATTACCTTGCACAACGGTTGAGGAATCCACTCCCTTCAAGTATCAAAAGGCGTTTCAAGATTACATCTGGGAGGAACACGGTTTCATGTGTATCGGCTTATTTATCACACATACTTAGTCGCGCATGAATGAAAATTATTTACGTATAAGACTTATATAAAAGGTAGATATGAATTACCTATAAAATTTTTCTATGTATCATAAAGCATACATATACAGAATATAAGTATTAAAGGTAAGAGGACAAGCGAGGACTGGGCGAGGACAAGCGAGGACTAGCGAGGACAAGCGAAGACAAGCGAGGACAACGAGGACAAGCGAGGACCGAGCGAGGACAAGAGACATTTTTGGCACCGACCGCCAATCGACATCCACCACCGCCACGCTCCACCAATACGACCCCGCGAGACCCCAAACTCAACAATGGTGCTCTCTAACACCTCCCGGAGCTCCCCGAAAAGCCGCGGCACTCACCATGACTGACAACTGCGCTTTGGCTACATCGTAGCGACACGATTTTGGGGCTTCTCAAATCGTCGAATTTGGGGTCCTGGCGCTGCCAGCCGTCGCGGGATTGTTGTCGACGGATTCAACGCCGTCGCCGTTGACCATCCTTAAGAGTATTCATGTGGCCAGATCATTTGGCCTCCCCTGGCAATGATTCGAGCCGTCAAAATTATCCAAAAATCTGAGATCCCAATGATTGCTTCATTCGGCCAAAATACTTCACTCCCGGCCGTGAAACTCTTCACCCTCCCTCTTCAACACTACCACAAGCTACTTCGAAAGTTTTGGGAGCGGCCGTGGAGGGAAACGTGTGTTCATTGAGGCTTGTCGGTGGAAGAGAGATGGTGAGTGGTAACTCAAAAGTTATTTTTTTGCCTTGTTTTTACCGGCGTCAATGCAATGGCTAACATTAAAGAAGATTTCATCTTTTTGCCGTCAATAATGTTAAAGAGCAATTGTGTGGAGGGGATATCACCGCCCTAAATGTGTTGGTTTTGGCATGTAAAATCCACACAGCAATCAGCCGTCAGGAAAACCTCAGGATGCCAACAACCTGAAAACTGGTTTGAACATTGTATCGAATTCACCGTGCCATATCGAGACCGTGTTCATCTCAATCACATTACACATCCTACAACAATAGAAATGAATTTCCTGAGACTCACTGCACCTGATCAAAGTTACGTAAGTACGAGTGATACTTCATGTTATGGTATCAGCATGATTTTTTATCTCACGCTCTATTTGTTTTTCATGGTCCCTCAGCTAATTCACATAATTATTAAACTATTCACTGTTTGTGTTTCTGGTTCATCATAAGAGGGAACTAGAAAGAGTGTGGGTGAGGGTTAGTTTTGGTTCGTACAGATGATGTGGCAATCAATGGCTTTGTGTTGTACAAGTAACAATGACGCTGGAGTTGATAGCAATAGCCTAGGAGATTTTGCGAGGTATCCTGTAATGATGTTTTGTTTTATGTTTGTGAGTGATTGTTGTGTTTTTTATGTTGAAGTTGTTGTGGTTCTTTTAAGTTATTGGATTGGATGAGCACATTAGTAGGTAATAATTTAAAGCACCAACAAACTCTTTTGAAGGGCATTAGAACTCAATTTTTGAATTTCAGTGACCAATGTGAGCTTCTAAATGTCTACTATAACACAATAATGTAATAAATGAACACATGAAAAACTTTGTAAGGTGATAAATTAAAACTAACATATGAATGCAGACTCCTTTGAGTAGGCTATGTCTCCCATTTGGCTTGCTTCATCAGCAGCAAAGAAACAGTTGATTATGGGGTACAAAATCGCTTATTTTTGCCAGATCAACAAGCTACTGTCGGGCCATTGTCATTGGTCAAAATGGCACAATATTGTAATATTTGTTCAGTAATACATCTATATGATATTAGGAACAACAATGTTGCATTAACTGGCTTAAAAACATGGTATTCATGCTCATTGTTAGTGGCGCTTGGAAAAAAGCCCAGGAAACCTCCCAAATGCGTCCCAGTATACCTCACACACGTCAGTGGATAGGACATTTACTTGGTGTTCTAAACCGACGAACGCTGAAAGCGTGAGGAGTAGCAACGTAAGTATGGAGAAAGAAGTGATGTGGTATTGATATCAAGAGCTTTCATTTGAGTTTGTGGGGAGTCGCTTCAATGGGGTGTTTTTGTTTTACATGTCAAACTCGAGTGTAACACACCAAAAACGACCATCTTTAGGTTTTACTTCGTGTCCTCTATGGCGTCTTCGACAAATGTGTACCACAAAAAATAAACTGGCCCCGCCATCCTCCATCACCGGCCACCCCCGCTCACCACAAGCTCAACCAAACCACTTCCAAACATATGCTCTCAATCCTCAATAATGGTATCGTACACGAGCTGCATCAACACGACAGATGATGGCAATAGAACTACCGTCATCAGAGGAGAAAATTGAAGATCGTCGGCATCTTCATTATTGCTGTCGTTGGGTGGAAAGGCTGACTCCAGGTATGATACTAAGTCTGTGTTCTTGTTTTAGTTGGGGGTTGTAGCTTTCTCGTAAACTCTCCCCCTTGATTTTATTGCTGTGTCATCTCATTGACATGCTGGGATATTTGCAAGAATCTCATCTGTTTGTAAGGCATGACATTAACATTTTGTTTGATTAAAAAATTATTGTTTTTTCGTGCAAATGTTCACAACCAGATTATTTTCATCACTTGGTTATCGACTAAGCCACCTTCCGCTGTTGATAGAATCAAAATAAAACTTGGAGGACACCAGATTATGATGGCACAGTCTGAAGTGGCAGTGAAGGGAACTACTGCCTTGATGAATCGTCTTGATGAGACGGGATTACCTTTAGAGGTGTTGGAGAGGTGTGGTCAAGTGAAGACGGCAGGTGGAGGTGGATCTTTTTGTTACGAAGACAAATCTCAAGTTATTTTGGGTGGAGAAGGCACAATGATGGATTGGGTTCCAGATTTCAATCTGCAATATGATTTGTATAGGCTGAATGGAAGATTTGATTCTGGTGGAGGCAGGAATGAAAGATTTGGTTCTGGTGGAGGTATCAATGAAGGATTGATTCCGGCAGAGGCGGCAATGGATAGTTCTATTCTGAGGGAGATGGAAATGAACAATTATATTTGGTGGAGAAATAATCGAGGATCAAAAATTTGTTGGTTCAAAATATTATCAAATACCATGCTGCAAATGAATTCATTGAAACTTATAGTTACCACATTACATGACAAGTTAGTTAACAAAGAATTATATAATCCAACATTCAGAACATCAGTAAGTCACTTGCAGACATACATAACCATGATGTTCTTTTTTGTAATGAATACCTATGATTTGAGACAATTAGACTAAATTAATATATATAAACACATAAGTAGTGTTGCCATGATGAGTTTGCCTTGTTCATTGATAGTGCAGCGGAATGCTGTTCTGTCGCTGTCTGATAGCCTTTGTATAGATTTAGATTTAGGTATCATTTAAGCTACAGAAGAACATAGTAGATCATCATCATCTTATTCTTAATTGTAGTTGATGCAAGCACAATCATTTTAATATAAGTAATTAACTAATTAATGAGTGTGAAATAGTTGATCAATCTATCAAGTAGCATTTACAACTAGTTCAGCAGTGTCAAATGGTCTGGTTTGTGATATTCAAATAAAACAAGGTACATTCTCTTTAGTATCAAATGATGCATTGTACTTTTGGGTTGCTTTTGTAACCTCAGTATCTGATTATTAAGTGTTTCTTTATTATACCTTTTAGGTTCTTTAAATGTTGTAACTACAATCTTTTCTTTTATATACCACTTGCAACTATCTTTCTACCAACATAGGAGTTTAGGATCAAAACAAGTTGAAGTGATTGGAAGAAAATTCTGAGGCTTTGACATGCAGAGAGTTTAAAATATGAATTAATTTTAGCTCTTCTTTTTTAGTATTAGTAACTAGAAAGACAGATGGACACATCATTGCACTGTTCATCTTCATCTCGATTCCAAGCTTTCTTTATGTTTCAACATTTCAATCTATTTCAATTGAGCATGATCAGGCTGAAGCAAAGTTATTACTTAGGAGAGACTGGAATTTATTCGCACCGCTTGCAGTACCACTGTGAAAAGCTTAGATTATAAACTTTAAATTGGTTGCAACGGGTAAAATGAGCATTTGAAAATAGTGCCATTCATACTTAAAGAAACAAATTCTTGACAATATCTTCATTGGTTGTGTCAGCAATAGTATACCGACAGTGAATTAACAACATAATTTAATAATTGACTTTATTATTAAGTATTATCTCAACATATACTTAATTTGCCAAATTACTGGCCAGTTCAGAATATTTGAGTTTATAATGAGATGTCATACTTGTCCATTTCTGTCTTCTGCAAATACACATGAACGCATTACACTGTCTTTAAGTTTGGTTCAGCCACCTTCAAAAGATCCGACGGATTAAGCGCAGCCGTACTCAACACAGCAATTTTCTGCAAACACCTGAAGCTTGAGATTTGTCATTCTCCATTTCAAACAAATCTGCTGCCTTCTGATATGACTGAATCACAGCTGCTACCGAATTGTTATGTTCCCCCTCTTCACCTTCGAGGCTGTTCTTTCGCCACAACCATCCCTTGCGTCACGACCTCCCAATTTGTTAATTGTTGAAAACACCAATGAATTGAATTAAAATAAATAGCCAATCTCTTAAACTGTATTAGCTGTATGACTTAGACAAATAATTACACGAAGTTACTCTTTTACACTACAAATTAATGCACTTATCATCAAAACCATGCCGTGCCCCAAAATTGTTCATCCAAAATTGCTATTAGATCTGAATTCAAAACTTCACGACACACGCCGCAGCACAAACAACAAGTGTTTCTTTAGTGAGTAGCTCCCCATCTTGCTATCGCTGCCACGAGTGTTTCCCCTCTCACGTTGCTAATGCTGCTTCGAGTGGCTCCCCCTCTCGCTGTTGTTTCTACCGCGAGTGGCTCCACCTCCTTCCCCTCAAATTAACATTGCCCTCTATCTCCCACCAAGTTCTCCCCTAACGATTTCCCCTCCGTTCTGTAAAATGAACACTTCCCACGTGACCAAACACAAGAAGCTCCTTCCCTCCGCCCCCCGCGTCCTGAAGGAGATTCTGAATGAAAATAATGGTAAAGTTAGTGAGCTGTTGTTGAAAGAAAACAAACAAGAAACAAGTCATTTACGAAACGAATGGAGGCAAAAAGCTTGCTCAAACTAATCGCATCCGCTGACGAGTGGCTTCCCCCTCTCGCTCTCACTGCCGCCATTGGCTCCCGATCTCGCTGCTACTGCCACGAGTGGCTCCCCTCTCACTGTTGTTTGCTGTCGCGAGTGTCTTCCCCTCTCGCTACCATCATCACCCCCTCCAATAGCTCTGGGCAGCGGCGGCGGCGTAGCTACGGCGCGGCAGCAGCGGCGGCGTTGTCACGGCGTGGACGTAGGCGGAGAATGTGGTGTAGGCGCTGACGGATGACGACAACATGGTTTGATTGAATGCGGCGGGCTTATTATTTGGTTTGGTGGTTGCTTCGCCTTGAGCGAGGACAACGAGGACAACGACCGAGGACAACGAGGACAACCGAGGACTAGCGAGGACAGGCGAGGACTAGCGAAGACAAGGCGAGGACTAGCGAGGACAACACCCATAAGATTGCCAAAAACCGATAACAACCATCATTAAAGATTTTTCAATTTTAAAGGTAAATGATATCTACAAATAATAGGTACGTAAACGAATTAGTCATCTTGAATCATGTTTACGACTCACATACAATACGTAGGATCCACATACAGAAAACGTGTTCCTCCCTGAGAGAATCAAACCAAGAAATCTAAAACAATTAATTTACTGATACCCAGGTTTCACAGATTTCCAATACACATAATGCTTCCACTCGTTCCCTAATATGCTCAGCAATTTCAATGACAAACAGATAGTCTCTTGCCCAAGATTTGTATAAGGTTCATACAGATGGCTAATAGAGAAAAATTCACATTCTAGAGTTCCCTTTTTTACACAAAAATTTTAATCTTGACCCAAGAACCCAGATCCTTGCAATTGCTAAAATGAAAGAGCACCGAAGGGAGAATATGAAACAAATAAATAGAATATCAAGAAAGTAACAAATGAAAAAATATTGTCTTACCTTGGACACTAGAATAGTTTTCGTCGCATTCAATACAAACTGTACATTTTGCGTATCTGTTGCGCAGGTTGTGTGAATGTATGAATCATTAAAGTCATCATTAAGCATACAATCCTTGAACTTGGTGGTGAAATATTTGATTCCTTCATCGTAATTCTTAGTGGGTCCAGAATAATCACTGAATGGCCTCTGATCTGCAATATCCGAGTACATGATTTTTTCAGCAAAAAGATCTTTCTTGTTCAAGAAAAGCATAATGCTTGTGTTTTCGAAGGCACGATTGTTGCAAACTGATCGGAACAGCTCCAAAGCCTCCACCATGCGGTTTGTCCTTTTGGCCTCAGAAAGTGTCTGATCGTATTCACTTAAACCTACAATGAAAATAACAGCTGTTATTGTATCAAAGCAGTCGATCCACTTGCGACGCTCAGATCTTTGACCCCCCACATCAATTATTTCAAATTCGGTGTCTTCAATGGTATATCTTTCTTGCACCACCTGCGTGGTTCGTACACGAGCAATGAGAATGTCATGAGTGGTAGGTTTGAAGTCTTTAGCAGCTAGACGCGGAACATCATTAAGATAGTCTCTATGGGAGTCGATAACATTGACTGCTGCACGTTTATTCCATACTAGTTTCATTGTCTCCGACTGTTGTGGGGCAGTAGATGTAATTTGAAGCAAGTGAAATAACAAGAATGAGAAAAAATTAATGCATGTTTTGTGAAATGGGTTCCACGCAAACTACAAACATTAAAATTGGAACAAAGTGAAAAATCATACCTGCCACAAAGTGTTGATGCATTCATGGTGCTTCAAAAACAAAACAGCATCGGCATTCGCCCCCATGCCTGCCCTCGCATTGGAACCACACCAATCACCCTCATACACATCCTTCTCATCCTGACTAGCAGCTGCCGTCATGTCGACCATATGTGCTATTAATTCATCATAAGCCTGACGATAGGTCATCCCCGGTGTTTCTCCCGATTCGGCCTTTTCTTTAGATTCTCTGTCCAGTTCTCCCTCCAGCCCCAAAGAACGGAGGTGTGCGACCAGCTTACGAATGGCCACCACTGTATTCGATCGGGCTACGACACCATACATACGTAAATCATCATCGCTACGTGGTTTGCCATAGAGAAGCCGCATCTGCTTGAAAATTGTTGACTTGCCCGACTCTCCCGCCCCGAGCAGGAGCATTTTAATCTTGCCTTCGTCTTCTGTTTTGGCCTTTTCAAGTACATCTTCCACTTGTTTGTTTTGGGGGGTAGATACGGCGGATGGGGCTACGCTAGGAGCCGATTCTTCGGCAGGCTGGGAGGAAGAGCATCCCATTGTTTCGGTGACTGTTTTTGTGCCTCGGTCTCGTCTCGAGTCTCGATCTGTCTCGATCTTGCCGTAAAAGGCGACCGACGGGCGTTTACACGCCCTTTGGGCAATTTGTAAATTTAAAATTTCCTTGAGTCTTTTCCCCTTTACCTGCTAGGTCATATTATTTTTGTTAGTACCGTATGTCTGATATTCCATGGTTAGAATACATCCAAAGTCCAGAGTGACAATGATCAACAGTAGTATCTAGATGAGTAGAAGGGGGAATACTTAAGGGAAAGGCTCAGTTGGGTCAAAGGATGCCTCATTTCCAGAATAAATGAGCTATCCTAAGGGACTGACACAAGAAAGTTTTGTACCACGTGTTAGAAAACATCGGTTGCACTACTGACCCCTCATCACCTCCCCTAAAACCCAACAAAAAATTTGGTTACATTCTCAGACCCTCTATACCTCTTTAAAAAACCTCTATTTTGTCCACAAAATGGTTTTTTATCCCCAAAATTATGAGAACCTTTCATTTGCCATGGAATGCGGGAGTGATGTGTCACGAGCGAATAGCTCGCAATGACGCCATCATAGGGAATATGATGTCATACTTGTTAAGTAATATTTTTTATCATGTCACTACCAGAAAATTTCTGGCATCAGATTACCCTCTTTACCTCTTTAACACGTGGTGTGATTCTTTTCTTACGTCAGTCCCTTGGCTATCAAGATGAAATCCCGGAAGAGAAGAACTCAAAAACTGTAATTTCAAACAACTTGGAAACTTGCTGAGATAAACTCTGAAATACCAAATTGCTTCTTCTAGTGCCTCTTGTCCTGTGGCAAGGGTTGTCATTGGAAAGCTCGTGGGTGTCTAGAGAGATAGTGATATCCCCAAGATTTTAACCTCTGCCGACGTTGGCAGAGGTTTGTTTTGGACTATATCGCTGTAACTAACCTCTGCCACCGTCAGCAGAGGTTTGTTTTGTACTGAATTCCTACGATAGAACAGATTTTTCAACTGACAGCACAGTCTGTAAAATAGAAAAATGTTACTCGATTTGGTCAGTTTATGCGAAGAAGGCCACTCGATTCGGTCGATTCCTACGAAGGACATCAACAGAACATAGTTTGAAAGTAATTTGAATTCGGTATCTTTTGTGAATTATTTCAAGATAAATATTCAGGAACAACGTTCGCGAAACAAATCCACGATTGACACCAAGAACTACCAAGAATGTTCATCAATGTCAACTAAATTAGGAGATTGGCATTTTTTTCGCAAAATAGACTGGCGTCATGACTGTCAGTTGAATTCCCACTCTCTCCAGAGATAAAACAAAAATAGGTTGTACAGAGACCAAAACATACCAGAACGTATGTAGGCAAATTGCACCGACGTCGGCACAATTTCTGTAGAACCTAGACTGTAAATTGCATTTGTCCTCACCTATTAACGAGAAGACCTAGTAGTAGTTTACTCCTTTGTTATATCATTCAGAGGTCATGACACTGATGGTAACACAGAAGTTAATGATTCATGTATGCATGTTTTAAAGTGTGTATTACTGAGGATCAAGCTGCTAATTATTGCAAGGCAGGAGGGTATTTACTATTTACAGGTGTAAGCCTTCTTGGTAACCCTGCTCAACGTGTACCATTGTCCAAATGACCATATTCTAAGTAAGGCAACAAGAGATCATCTGTAAGCTTGTTTAAAGTGTTGATTTTATACCTTCATGCAATTGTTTGTTCTACTAAAAGAAGTATTAATTGATTTCTTCAACTGATGATGTAGCAAGATGAAGCTTACATATTAACTGATATTGACAATGTATTTGATTTATGGCAGCCAGGAAGAATTGGCTAAAGAGGTGATTATGGCTCAAACAGTCCAATCATATGTGTCATACCACGACACACAACATTCTACATTCAATAGGGGAATGCTCATGATTGTTCTTTCTCTGACACCAAGATCGTCAGCCCAAGATATCTCAAGACAACCAAAATGAACCATGCAACACACAATAACTGTCCCAACTCTTCAAGCAAATTCAACCAAAAATGCCACGGCTGCGGCTGTATCTAATATTCTCTCAAGACTTATAAAGAATTAAAAAAGAAGTATACAACAAGCCCTGACCACTGTGATTATCCAGATGCATACTTATCCATGCAGTCATGCAGACAAAAAGGATAAAATCATAATATATCTGCTATCTACTATTTGTTCAATGAACTGACAAATTATCCAACAGACAGACCCTGCAAATAAATCTATGGTAACAATTATGAATATCATGCCCAATTAGTTTATGTTCAAGATTGGGAACTGATTGCTTTGGCTAGTTTTAGATTGATACCTCAACTGTGTTGCAACATTCTTTTTGATGCAATTCATTCTAATCACTTTGTATTATAGGTTCCAAGAAAAGTCAGGTAAATTTCAAGGGAATTTCAAGAGTAGAAGACTAAATGAAATCAACATGGAGGGTCTGTCAGAAACCAAATCAGACAAAGACTTCAACAAGAAGGCTCATCAATAGGCAGCAGCAGTAATATCTCTCAACCCAGATAGCTAAGTCATACTGCTTCTTCAGTCAATGATGTGGACTCATTGACTGGGGCGTGATGGAAGCTAATATGGCTGACACTTAGATTTCACAGGAAATTGATGAGTTTAGTCACTTCCAAGTCATGAGACAGTAGTCAAATATTATGATTTGATTTTTGAAGCATTTTATTCCCTGTTTCTGCTTGTTGGAATACATTTTAGATGGTGGCCCACATTCCATTTTTATCAAATACTCCAAGAGCCACAGTGACGGAGCTGTGCTGAACTGCATTTCTTCTATCCCTTGCTCTATGTCAGGTGAATATTCAGCCATGATCTGTGCTTACCATATGTAGCACGACTTGCAAGCAAGTGTTCTTTACCATGTATGGCACACCTTGCAAGGAACTGTTCTGGACCCTGATTTTTACAAGTTCAAAAAGTTTCAGTTTCTTAGGAACATTGTGATATGAAGAGCTGGTGGACTTCCGTGGACTTCTCTTTATGCATTTGGACATTGGAAGCACCTGCTTTACCATATTCTCTGCATTTTTACAAGATGGAGGATGACATTGGTTGCCTCAAGTATTACGCTTGCAATATGAGGCTAACATGGAAGATACATATGAAAATTTTACCACATCCTGGACTGCAGCATGGTGCCCTGGTCCTGTGATCATAGAGACTCTCAAGTGAACCAAAGAGAACATAGAGGAGTTTAAGAAGGTCAAGGCTAAGAATGCTAATAGCAATGACAGGGACAAACATTGAAATGGAATCCAACGGAGGATGAGTATGGATCTGAGGTTGCCAGATTTGCCAACTTGGTGTTTGGTCTTGAGGAGAATGATGATTATTGTTAGCTCTTTACTTCTCATGACTGTAACCTATGAACGATTTGATGAAACATGTCCTTATCTGAAGCAAGCGGATCACACAATTTTGGATTACTACGTCAACAACCCTAACCCCATCATTATCATTTACTATTGGAGTGACATTGATCAAGAGCCTGATTTGGCTTTGGATGAAGATGGGGACTGAAAAGGATGAAGAATGAGGATGGAGGGTTAATGGTTGGGGTGAGGCTTTCCTTTTTGTAAATTAATCCTCAAGTCTATAAGTTTTTAAGGAATGTGTGACTAAGGTAGTGATAGTCTAATTCATAAAATTTGAGAACGACAATTTATGCTACAGTTGTAATGCAAACACCTCTACCATCTATGAACACTACACTCTGTCTGTTGTCCGTGCTGTTCTATCTATTGCAGAAGCTCTGCTATTGGGATGTCACCACAGGTGGGATCATCACACCCTTTCCACACTTGATGGGGTGTTGTCTCTTGAATCCGCTGTTTTATCCTGTATCTTTCTCTTCCCTACCTGTCAACCCTTACTTTACCACCATTGGAAGTTTGATCTAGCTTATTTATTCCCTATTTGGAGTTGATCTCACTATTTTGGACCAGTTGGGACTTCCCATAGGTATCCTAGGAATTTATGTAATTTCCACACTACTGCATCCTTCTCCTACCCATAAAGTGGGTAGACACACAATACTCACTATTTAACAATCTAGTCTAGTTGTTTGTACTGTTCTAATTGAATGGATATGAATGTTTAGTTGAACAATTGTTTGTGTGCTTGAAAATTAGCACATAATTGATTGGGATGCAGAGACCTGTTGATTCTGAGTACACTCTCATGTAGTACACCCGTTCACCCACAATGAACCAGACAGGTTTGATTTGTGTCTGATATACTACTATACTGTGAACCTTACAAGCAGAATTGGTGGCAATTGGTGGTTGGTCAGTGAAATTTTTGCAGTTCGATACATTCCATAAATTAGGAACAACTTGATGATAGAGGTGATTTTAAATAAAAGGAATGATAGTTTCGGTTGTGAAAGAAAATTGCTTATCTTCCTGATTTCTACTGTGATCAATTGCTGCTTGAAACCATCCTATTGTAACAATTGTGTTCCAACTACATTTGATGGACAATCAGTATTGCTGTAGATGTAGAAGATACTTTTGTGTCCTGACACGTAGCTGCCAAGGGAGCTTCAAGTTGACTCAAGTTGATATGATTGGATATCATTTAATGAGATAGTTTCCAGACCATAAATAATTGAGCCATGTTGAGGATTAAAGCTGTGACCTGATCTGGATTTTGAAATGTATGTCTCCACATCTACATCTGATTTATCCATAGTAAGAATCATCTAATGGAATGAATCCCAATTCTTGGCCTACAGCTGCAACAGACCACCAACTCATGACACACATCCCACAAAAGACATGAAGCAAATCTAGAGTTGGAGTCGTTTTGAAACTTTCCTCCATGGGATTTGTTTCGACAAAATGTCCACAACGGAGTAAGAATAAATGTTGGTATGACATTGAAAACTAGGGAAAGAGTTGATTCTCCCCCAGCAAGCAGACTTGCAGAGAGCACAATTCTAGTATCCCACCCCTAAATGAGCTGGTACTTCCAAAACAACAATGATGATAATCAACCACAGACAGATCCAGTGCCATCTAAAATCTGGCTCTGGTGGAGAGCAAGGTGATAAAGACTGATGACTCTTAGGGGTGTGCACATTGTTGTTGTTTGACACTTGCAGAACCATTGTTGGAGGGGAGTCATTGCATTAGAGTTGACAATAAACAACATGTCAAGAATGCAAGAAGGGTGCCTGAAACAATCCAACACGATAAAAGGAGAGTTTTTGATCAGGTTCAATTAATAGAGGCCTAAACACAGAAGACCATCAACATCAAGTCTCAGGGTTGCAATAAATTGCTTGTAGAACCCCTATCCGAAACAATCCACCACACCAAAGGACAGTTTTCGAGTCAGGTTCTGCTGGAGGCCTAAAAACAGAAGGCCATCGAGCCTCAGGGATGCAATAAATTGCTTGTAGAACAATGTAGAACCCCTATTGGGGAGCCAAATTGGTGATTGGAACAAACTTTGAAACAGAAGGATTGTTACAATTTACAGGAGAGGAGAAAGATAGTTGCAAACATTTTGTTATTTAGGTTAGAATGTGAAAGGATGATGGAAAATATGTCAAACAGATGGGTGAAAGTGCTGTTCAAAGCTGAAAACACTTTAGACTTAGTTCAAGTTGATGGTGGTGGTGTGGCGTCAGAAGCATCTTTGTTGATGGGTGAGCTGAATACATGAAATTTAAATCGTTGGTGTTGGATAAGGACGTAACTGACCGATTAGCCCAAGATGCTGGGAAATAAGATGCTACACAAGGCCAAAAATGTTTCCATGGTGCTGCACAAAGCTGAAAATACCCACTAATTGAGAGAATTGATATATCCAAAGCCCCAGAGCTGCATCGCCACAACCAACACAATAGGAAACAATCAGCTGTGAGAATCCGGATCCCGATGTATGTACGGAGAAAATCAGAGATACAGTGCAACACAGTTGAAGTGCAGCCCGGATGAAACAGGTTAAATAAACCTGAAAAGCACTTACAAAATGTGAAGGGGCATCCTAATCTGAGACAAAACAATCTACATGTCGAGGCTGATAGAAGGAAATGAGCCAATAGTACAGTATAGGTATAGCTAATACAGATGCAGAGAAATCAAGTGTTGAAATAACAAGTGAATTGATTATGAATTGCTTGGTTTCTCTTACAAACAGCATAAACACAAGAAGAAGCACACCAATCTACGAACGGATCAAGATCAAATCAGTTGAAGAAAAATCTTGACATCAAAGATCTGAGACCAAAAAATGAGAACTAGTTTGAGACAATTCTCAAAAAGGACCCTTTGAAGGGCCTCGAGGTCCAGAGAACATGCTTGTTCATTCATAACACTTAGTTATTCTGCAAGAAACTCTCCTCTTTCCCTGTACCTAACTACATTGCACAGAAAGTGTTAACAGAACACTTTTTGCGCAAGTAGGAATTAATATATTTTCTATGATGAACATCACAAAAAGCCAGCTATTGACCTCTTTTCAAATCATCATCTCCTCCTCATCATCAATTATTGACATGATCTATCAAATGACAGCCATAGCTCAAACAAAAACAAAAGCTAACCTTCGTAATGTAATTCTTAGCAAGGATTCTAAAATCTATACTAAACTAGATGCCCACACACTTCCTCTGTTGCACCTTAGAGTATTCTGTTATACGACAGAGTACTCAATCTCCAAAATCACCATGGTGCTATAGATAAGAGCAACAGGATGAAAGGAGAATATATGACCTTAGTAGTTATGGCTATCAATACACTAGACATACTACGTACAATACCGTACATATATGATAATATCCTTTAAGATGATACTTCTCGGTCCACCAAGTACAGAAGTTGCCTCAATACGATCGACGTCTGGTAGGACATTGCATTGCCAATATTTGACGGTGAAGTGACCTGTTTGAAGAATTAATAGTTCGGCACCTGAAGGATTTGGGACTCTGTCAGGGCTTGTCCTATGTAGGTGGCGTATCAAATTCCGCCTCGTAGCTGCTGGATAAGGCGTGAGATGTTCTGTGCGACGGGGTCCCGTGGCTTCTTCATTTCCTCTTGCATCTCAGCGCTGGCGATTGGATCTGACTGCCCGTAGTTGGCCATGAAGGCTTGGAAATATGTGTCGAAGCTCGCTGTTGCAAGATTGGCATCCAATTCTTCCACGTCCTGTACGAATTGGGGTGGAATGGCCTTGCGAAAGGCTGCTTGAAGAGCAGTGTTGATATTCTTATGCATGTCATAGACCTGTCGTAGTTTGAAAAAGTTTGTTCAGGCCTGTTCAATTTCAGGGCCAAAGACTGGCAAGCCTTGAAAGTTTGGAGTTTCACCTAGATCAACGGGCGCAATGTATGGTTCATTCGTGTACATTGTGTAGACTTCTGGTGATTCCACCAGATATAAGTAGCCAAGAGGTCCTCTGGAACAGTGCTTGATTTTGAGAGATGCATCTCTTGCTTCACCATGTAGTTTCAGCAATGATTTGAGGGTCGGTTCACCGTCGATGCTGGGAAATTGATTGTTGGTGAGGCCGAAGGCGGTAGTGATGTCTTCAACGGTGTGCACTGGGAAGTTGGAGCTCATGTTGACTATTTGTTGGGCTTGCTTGA
>JALLAY010000167.1:0-19540 GCA_036939635.1 Cyclotella baltica | reverse complement strand
GGAGTATAAGGGAATCACAAGTACCTTATGTACATAGGCTATCTACTTACATAGTCGCATCTAACTATCTATCCACCACTTGTATGTAGTAGCCTTCATTGTGGTTATTACATTGTCTTACGTCAAATTCACTATAAAATGATATTTGAATTTCAATTTACCTAATATCCTCTTGTTTTAGCAATATGATGTAGTTTCTGCTTCCAATTAAGCATCAATGTTTAATGAGACTTGTTGAAGTTTGCTCAGATTACCATTTTTACACATTACAGTGTTCACTAAAATTGAGTCATTCTGACCTCTCTCAGCTTGAGACACCCTTCGCCTGAGTTTGCATGCTAACCCACTTCTTTTTCCCCATTCCCTGCTGAAGCCTTGCTGCTTCATGCAGTGTCATCTGCAACTGCCAACGAGGTAAGGAGGCTCACTATTCAATGTTATACAACATGTCTGGACCATCACCTACAGCACATGACACTCCAAAAAATAGAAGGAAGACCGTGCACTGTGGTTCTTTCTGAAGAATATCAAAATGCCCTTTGGGGGCAAGAAATTAGCGATTGATGCTGCCTAATTAGAGTTGAACAAACATTCAAGCAGAGATTGCAATTAGAATTAGTTAATATCGTGCTCCATTCTGTTGTGAATTGGAACTAGCTGCTTTTGAGGATATCATCAGCAACATTATTGGTGTGTTTAAAGCTCGAGGCTCGAGGCAATGTACAATCACCACCTACAGTTATTGATCTTGTCGTACCACGCACACTAAAACAGAAGAACCCAGACCAAAGGGTGAGAAGTATCAGCACCTTCTGTAGCATCTCCTCCCGTAGCCTCTCCAAAATTAATGAAATGATTGGATCTAAATGAGAAGCACATGTGTGTGATCACATAGAAAGACCATGCTGTTGGTGTGATTATCTACCTGCATCCCTTAGTATTTGGGTTATAGGCTCAGCAAGTGATCGTATTACCCCGTACTGCCACAGTACGAAATGCCCCGAAGTAGGTTACAAGATTGTTTGTCAGTGGGTCAGCTTGAGACAAAGTAAAGGTGCTGCTGCTAAAAGCTAGTTAGGATGCACACAGTATTTACTTAAAAATCATCTATCTTTATATGGCAATTAGTTTTCAACTAATTCTTGCACAATTGAATTTCAGCACACTCCTTCAACATCCACACAAAAATAATATGTCACACTTTAATATGAACTTTCAGAGATGGGTTCGTTATCAAACCTGACAACTGAGCAGCCCCTCACTGGACCATGTTTCTTCCAGAAAGCCTCAGGCAAAGCTGGCTTATATTTCTCCTGAAGATCCTCAGGACACCAACTCTCAAAAGGTGCCAAACTGACTCCCTGTGGTTGGGCAGAACAGTAAGGACGTGCCCCAGGCTTGGCCAAATATTGCTGGTGGTAAGGCTCTGCAAAATACCACAGTCCTCCATATTGATCATAATCTGACGCCGCGGCAATCTCAGTTTGAATTTTTCTACCCAATTGCTTTTCATATGCCTCTTTGGAAGCCTCAATCAGACGCTTTTGGTCTTCATTAAAATAGTAAAATCCAGAACGATACTGACTACCACGATCATTGCCTTGTCCCATGTATTGCGTAGGATCATGTGACTCCCAAAACATGCGCATGATGTCAACAAAACTAATCTCCTTTGGATTGTAAACAACACGTACGCCCTCTGTGTGGCCCTTTCGTTCGAGTCAAAATGCACGTTGTTTTGAGTATTCTGATGATTAGAAAATAAAAGTCTAAGGAATTCACATCGACTCACTGTCATGGAGGAACAGGCTTCATTGTAAGTGGGGTTAGGAGTGTACCCAGCACAGTAACCAACAGCTGTGGAATGAATGCCCTTAGGAAGCCTCCAGATGGCCTTTTCGCTTCCCCAGAAACAGCCTACAAATGCACAAGCAGAAGAATGAGAAGCTATCCGTGTAACTCACATCATCGAATTGCCCTATCATTGCAACTCACCATTACCAAACACAGCCTGCTCATACCCCTCCGGAACCTCCTCCAAATCATTCCCCAAAACATAATGCTTCAATCCCTTAATCCCTGCCATTTTTTCCGGCCTTCCCTTCAGTGCGTTCTCTGGTTTAATCATACCGCCGTCGCCGCCACTAAGTAAGTCAAGAATACCGCTGATCATGCGCATAGGCTGAAGTCCTCGTGAACTGTTGTTGTTTCTGTTTGCTGTCGTGAGGAATGGAGATGTTGTGACTATTGTTCGTGAAAGGTTTTGAATCGGGTGTTGCGTGAAAGCGAGAGATGGATTAATGAGAGTTGCGGTGAGGAGGGCGGGGGAGAAACGGACCATGTTTTGGAACGATTGTTATCTTGATTTGTGAGCTTGAGCAATTTGTTGCTGTTGTAGCGTTGCAGTGTTGTGGCTGTGTTTGTTGCGTTTGATTTTTCGATTGATTGATGCATTTCGTATCGTACTCGAGCAGACTCGAGCCGATCTTAGTCACAGATTTCCCGCCAAAAAATCTTTTGAGTCATCTGTGACGTCAACCGCCACCGCCCGCGCCACATCAATGTCAATTCAAACAACATCACCATGAGACCATGAGAGACATCGAATTCGGAAACGGCCTACATCGGTGCTCTTCTGTCAGAAAGCATTATCTATGAATTCTACAATAAGGTGAAAGCGCCCGACCCTACTATTATTTGGTCAAGCTAATAATTTTCACGCAAAGAATGGCTTCAGCAAAAATGTTTCTCGTCTCGCTCCTCTCGTGTTTGTCTCCCGGCCAAGCCTTCACGCCGACTCTTCAGCCACGCAGTTTCAAAACTCCCATCATCCAACGCCCCAGTATTTCAGCTAGGCATCGATCTCTTGCAGCAACCTACTCCCCAATATTTGATTTTACACTAACCAACACAACCACCAAACAAAAATCTGCCGCATCCTTCGAACGAATCGATGATGCCATTATGGGAGGGATCTCCACCTCCTCTCTTCGCGACTGTCCTGATAAACCATACGCTAGTTGGAGCGGTATCTGCCGTACTGATGGAGGGGGGTTCTGTGGCACACGTACCTTGCCATTTGAATCACCGTTAAATGCTACGGGATATGATGGACTGTATTTAGATTGCCGTTTGGCTAGTGATGATGAGGCTGATAGAAGAATGTGGAAAATGACCGTAAGGACTGATTCTAGTAGAGGTGAGCAGGTTTATCAGGCTCAGTTTGATTTGGGTAAGGCTATGGAGGATGCCGGTAGTGATCAAGGAGTAGATAAATGGGCAAAAGTTATGGTTCCATTTTCAGATTTTCAACTGGTAAGGGGTCCAAGACTTATACCTGATGGACCAAAACTTGATATCAGCGGTGGATTGTATCAAATTGGAATGACCATGTCGAAATTCAAGATTGCTGTAAATACAACTGAATTGGAGAATTTTCGACCTGGATACTTTGAAGTGCAGATTCAAAAGCTTGGATTTTACAAAGCTGGTGCTGACGAAGCAAGTTCTGTGGGAGTTAGCAATGCCAATGTACCAGATACGCTTACTAAAGAAGAGTCTGACAAAAAGCGACCATTGATATTGAAAATGCTCCTACCTGTTGCTAAGTTGTTCTTCTCTGAACAAGCAAACCGTAGAAGAAGTGCATTGAAGCTGTTGAAAGAAAAACGTGAAATGAGCCGTGTGAAAGCAATCTTGTTTGGAATTAATATTCGCAAGGGGAGCATGGGGGTGTTTAGATCTGTTCTGAAAACACTAAGTATATTGAGTGTGGATAGCTTCAGATCGGTAATAGGGACGGCGCTTCGGCTGATTCTTGTCTATCCACTTCGCTTGATAGGAGTGACTGTTCGTTTGATTAAGAAATCCTTGGGCATGAAAGTGAATGTGCCCCTGAGAGAGTAAAAATTTGTCATAGGAGCTTTTACACTTAGTGAGAACTGACTTTATTCAACAAGTGCAACACTCATGGCATTAATGTATGCATTGATCCTACTTTTCAACTTGTGAACATTCGAAGACAAGAAGCTCCCGAAAACTGAGATCCATGTGCAATTGTCAACACAACTCGACATGACTTATCTACTTGAAGAACAAAACATAAAACATGCAATACCTAATTTAACCTAATATTTCAACTTTTGGGAGTTCACTGTTTTCCCTGGTACTTGAGACCTAACAAATCACAGTAAACTATACGATGAGGAATTTTAAGGGAGCCACTTAATGAAAAATCATACTCAAATACATACCTAACTCACCATGCCTGTCCCACATCCATAACCTAGGCATTGTTAACAATTTTCAAGCCATCATTTTCACCCTCTTCAACCCCAGCCTCTCCTGCCACCATGCGCCAACAAAAATCTTCTGTACTCAAAGAAGACCTGGTACTAATATCTCTTCTGTGCCCCTGATCATCACTGTGAATGACAGTGTCTAGAATGGAATTCATCGAAGACGCGGATGGCACCGTACCGTGTGATGGTTTTGAGCCACTGCCATTCATAGATGACCCACCAGTCCCTGCATTACTCGACATCATGCTACCACACTCATGCGATAAATTTGGAATTTCCTCATGAATTGTGTTGAGGAAAGAAGGTGCATCCAATGAAAAGTTGAAGTCTTCCGGCAGACCTATATTCATATTACCAGTAGTATTTACACGGCGGTGACGTCCTTTTGCTTTGGATACTTTTGGCTCTAGCACTTGAGAGTCAGGGATGTCCAGTGGAACAGAAAAATCAAATTGCATATCGAGCTTTTGTGGAGAATTGTTTGCTTCTGCTAGAAGTGGTTCTTCCGGGATGTTAATGTTGTTTAAGAAGTCAAGATCAAATGATTGCAAATCCCCTGACGTTTTGGTATCATTTGTAGGTCTGTGAGCTGCAAAGCAATGTCCATTTGCAATTGTATTATGGCGCCGATGACGTTTGTTTCCACTAGTTGTGTCCCCTACATTTGAACCAGATTGTGTCATATTGTTTTCTGATGTATTAGGCATCAAATTTTGATTGGGATATATGTGAAGTTGGTTTGGATTGAAAGGTTGGTGTGAGACTTCAGCTACTTTGTTGTGCATCATGTAGCCCCCCTGGAAGGTTACGTCTGAAGGAGACTGTGGCATGGGGGCTGGTGGAGGTGGAGGAGGAGGTGGTGCCCAAGATGCATCATGTGAAGCAGGGAATTGTGCCAAGCCTCCATTATTAACAACATGGTGAATTCCATTGCTTTGATAATGTATTTGTTGCTGATGATTGACTTCCGTAGGAGACATGTGATACTGTGAAAACATATTATGTTCGTATGGGTAGGTGGGGGAAGCTGCTGCATGGGGTGCCCCACCTGGACTTTGGTGATTATTGTGCAGAAGAAACATGCTTGTATTTTGTGCTTCTGTGATACTGTGGTACTGTTGTTGCGTGGAATTAACACGTGGATCAGCATGTAATGGCACGGGATTAGGCTGAAACATGTGTGTGCCCCCAGCTGAATGCCCCTCTGAACCATTGCAATAATTTTGTTGCTGTTGTTGTTGCTGCTGCTGCTGGGAGCCTGAAAAGATTGAAAAAATATCATCGACAGGAAACTCTGGAGAAGTTTTGTTCGAGCAAGAATACCCCCCAAAGGTCCGATTGCGTCTATGATGCTTTTTACTCTTCGTATCAGCATCATGCGACCCTATATGAAATTCTAAGTCTTTTTCGGACAAATCGAGGGATGGGAAATTAATCCCTGTAAAGCTCTGCCGGTGCAATCCAGGCTCAACAGTCGAAGGATTTGAAAACTCATTGGCTTTGGATCTTTTACGATCAGGATCGTGCTTATCAAAATTATTCAGGGGCATGGGCACCACAGGTGCCGAAGCCATACGCCGATGCCCCTTCTTGGAATTAGATTTAAGAGGGTGTTCTGGCTTGGATGTACCGTTGGCAGCATGTCCTTCGGTCGTGTCAAATACAGCCGCGAGAAAGGTGGGATCTGCAAAGTCTTCACTTAATTGCTTTCGAAGGGGGTATGCTCCGTCACGTAGTGCCTGGGCTGTCTTTTCTAGAGCCTTTTTGATGTTTACTTCGGACCATAAACCGGATGACTGCTTTTCGAGGAAGCGGCCCGGTGGGTTCCATTCCGTGTTGACTTTGTCGACAATGGAGCGGGATATCATCATCTTTTGTTTCTTGGTGGATGCTACGTAGGTGTTCTACATACAGCATGTAAGTGTTTGTGTCTTCATATTAAAATGATAAACAAATTGAGAGAGTTCGCTTGATGCTTACCACATGTTCGGCAACCAAATTCCTGAAATTCACGTTGCCAGGGTGCCGATTTGTACTGACACCGCGCCCGAGCAGTACATCGTTGTCAGTTGGTGTTTGTATCAATTGGTCGGCCGAAGCCTGAGAAGCGTTAGAGTGATACATGTTAATGGTCCTACTTTGAATGCACTATGAGGTCATGAGTTGATCAATTTGCAATGATGGTGATGTGATCGGCTCTCCGACTCCGAGGAGGCGGAGGCTTTCATTACATTCCACACAACAACAACACAATGATGGTTGATGGTTGAACGCTGTGTTGACTGTTGAACGGGATCAAAGTGTGCGTGGTTTGGTGGTTTTTGGTAGGACGGGAAGTGACGCCAAATTTTCAATCAATTTATTATGCCCTTAGTCCAACTTAGTCGCTTAAAGCTTAAACGACCCCGGATTATCTGAGTTTTTATTTTACTTAAGCCTTGAAATCGAAGAAGTGGTCAATTTATTGTCTGTACCGTGTTGGCGAAGCAGTGTCAATTGTGATTTGTGATTCTGCAAAATCTCGATCTCATAAAAGTTGAAGAACATTTCAATTAGTTACGGGAATCCTTAAAATACCTTAACATATTTCTAAAATTCCTGTTAGATACAGCAGGTTACAGTGTGGAAAGTTAACCATTACGAAGCCAATGATAGTGTTATTAGTACGTAGTGTACTAATTCTACCTACTTAGCCCACTCTTTGATCGTCCTACGTTTGTGTACACCATTTTTAGGCTCTCAGGTCATGAGCAACCCATGAACGCTTCACTTCGGAAACATTAAAATTAACGTAAAATCAACCTATGAAGAATAATTGCACCTGCAGTGCCACGATTCCAATCAGGGGCACCGGGATCACAGGTGCTTCACGTGTAACGAGGGACGGACTGCGTATTGTTGAGCTCTGAGGTCATTCCATTTCTATCCATTTCTACGTACCTCAAGCGATCTCTGTCATATTCAATTCTTTGCGTAGAGGATTGTACTCAGATAGCATTGACAGCTCTGGAGGTATGAATGTTAGTTTTTTGGCGGCCAATTACTTATAAAACTAGCAAGTCGACCCTCAGATCTGAACCCTAGGCTTTACATTTAGAAAGTTGGACATGATTGGTCGAAATATTCAATTTCATGATGTTTGCCAAAACTGAAGCCCAACACCTTGTTTGACAGCTTTTAAAGGTGGTGCATGATTTCTTGGAAGAACTATTATAGTTTTATATGTAAGATGTCCATCCAGGCTCTGATGCTCGTTCACTGTGCAAAACTTACATTTCTTTGTGAGGCTGGTTTGAAAAATGTTTCAAACATAAATGGCACTATAAATATGTCTTCTGAAAAATGCAGCATAATGATATCTCGGCTCAAATTGAACTTGGAGATTATTCAGTTTAATTGCAGATATTACTTAAGAATCGATAGTGGCACATTGTTATTCAATGATGCCAAGAAAGAACTTTAAGTGAATATTTGGTTGATTGTCATTACAAGTTAATTAGAAAATTCATTAACACACTGAAATGAGTGAATAAAGCCTAATAGGTTCATTCTGATGCGGAAAGTAACAATGCTAAGAAACCCAAACCATCAACCACTGCAACACCAAACAAAACTGATGCTCGTTCTAAGTCATAAACAAGTGACAAAGATAAGCTATTGAACGAAGCCAAGTCTATTTACTGGAAACCCCCAGATGCACGCATTCTTTTTTGTATTTCCGATGAAGAGGAAGATGCCAGATCTATTTCAAGAAAGAATTAATTTGCTGAAGTATGTCCAAAAGAAATCAGATGCTTACAAATTAATAATGGATATTGATGATGATAATGAATAAATCTCTTACACTTTGCCATATATTTACAATTCACCGTAAAGCTCTTCTAATGAGGAAGGCTTATCAAGTCGCCTTGGATAAACTCAGGGTTGGTGTGAAATAGATAACAGATTGCTGTGGTGAGGCGGTCAAAGTCCTTAATTCGTTTGGAATTTGGATCACCACACATTCTGAGAATATAAGGCACTGGTGTAAACAGTTTAATGTATGGTAAACTGTAGCATCCAAAACCAAATCCAATGGTGAGGATGAGGATAGGCAAACCTCCCAAGCCACAAATATTTGAATTGTTTCCTGATCTTGAGGCTCAGGTACATGAATTTTTAATAAAAAGACTAGATCGCATTTTACATTTGAACTATTGTGTTGTGGGTCATACAATGAGATTATTCCACAGCTACTTAAAGAGGCTGACCAAAATAATAAAACTGTTCTTTGGGATACAATCATCTTTTGCGGTGGAAGGACAAACCTTGATATTACAGTAGTTTCTAAATTTGACTTCACTCTCTAATGTTTATGTATTGTCTTAAAGGAAGTCCTACATGGTGGATGGTTATGAAGATCTTGCATAGCACCATAGAGATCAGGATGCACTGTTGGGTTCAAATGTAAGTTGGTGAATTTAACAATCTTATTGAAATGAAAAATGTTGGCATCGGGGTATGAGTAGGTTGATGATGATGGTATGAAAATGATAGAGATGTTCAATCAACTCTGTCTTCAAAATTATGCTAATGATAATTATGCTTCATTTGGTGGCAACATTAGTGTAAGAAGTCATTAGGGAAGCCATAGATAATATTTGGACAGGAGATGAAGCTGTGTTCAGCCAGTTCACCATTGGAACAAAAAAAGTGGGTGACACCTGAAAGAACAAGGTCAATTCTTCCCAAGTCTGAAGGTCCAGGTATCTGGTCATCTTCCAAAATGACCTCACCTCCAAGTAGTTTGAGCTTGCGCCCTTTCTCCCGCATTACTGATACTTTATCACCATGACCAAACTCTCTATCCTTCAGAGGTATGTGATTTTGTAACTTGACTTCTCTGAAGCATTTGTTCTTTACTTTGCTCTTCTTTCTTCTCAATATAAAATTCAATACTCTGATGCTACCATATGGAATAAACCTAACATTCCAGCAACTAGTGTTGAAGTTTTGATTGGTATCAACAAAGTTGCCATGAAGCTGCTCGCTACTATTAAATACAGCGAAAACAACAGTTGACTTGATGCCTTTTTTAGACGGTAGCTCTGGCCCCCAGTGCAAAGATCAAAAACAATCAAATCTCAACCAGCTACGTTGCCTCTTAAGCCATCATCACCTCGAAATGATAAAAATGTCAAAGGCTGGTCAGTGTTGACATCACCATCATCTGTGTGTAGCGCCAATCGATGAATCTGTTCATCTGTTTTGTTTGATTCATTTTGAAGTATTCTTATTGCAACTTGGTGAAGACAGAAGTGAAAGAGCTCAGAAGTTGTCTGCTTTTCATGTTGATCTTGAGGTGATGGAAAAATACAATCATCTCCACCACTATAGGCTTCATGATTTTTCTTGTACACCTTGAGGCAGTATTTCTTGATAATAGCTGCTTCGATGCCAAGCAACTTGGCATATATTTTGGATATATCCATCAAGAGTTTGTATTGACATTCCTTGCGGAGGAAGGGAACATCCTTGCGACTGCCTTGGGTACCACATCTGAGTGAAGTACCAAGAGAAATGTATCTGCTTCCACCTAAAGTATCAAGTTGCCACACATCAGTTGGTATCTCTTTCAGCAATACCTCCAGTTCTTTTCTTGATTCTTCAACATATTGGTACAACTGTTTCAGTAAAGGACACATACTTGTACTGCTGGCAAAAAATGCAGTGTTCTCACACCCACTTGCAAATTTGAGACAAACAACATCTCCTGCTGAGTTGTCAACAATAAGTAGGCTGATCTTATCAATGATATCTTAGGTCAAGGTTGCTTTTGGACTTTGCTAGATTTTCTGTCTCTGGCAATTGCAGTAATTGGATGTACCAGCGCTTCTATCCACTCATCTCCAACTTTGATTTTTGCTTTTGTTTCAACATTTTCAATTTGAGCTCTCGGATCTGGGTTGTAAAACATCTCCAAGCATTTCGGGTGTGGCACGCCATTAATGCTGATTGTTGAAATCATTGATGAAGTAGGAGAAGTTTCATGATTAATTGATGCTTGCAAAGATTGCACATTGATTGAAGAGACTTACATAGATTGCACATTGTTATGAATGGAAATTGAAGTGGCTTGTATAGATTGCTCATCAATTTTATCAATTTCAATCATTCTCACAGTCCACTCAGGGAGATCTGCAGATACAGTGCCTTCCATCCATTCATCAGTGGAACGGCCACGGGTTGGAAAGTGAATTCCTTCTAAAAAAGTCCACTCACATGAGTTTGGTTTTTGTAAGAAGAAAATCATAACCATCTGAAAACCACCAACCTCAAGAGACTTCGCAATGGAGAAAACTTTAATAAGGAAGCTGCAAGGGCAATATTGGTTACAATAATGAACCACTTACTGAGAGTCCATTTATTTCATTGTGAAATCAACTAGAGTACAGAGTCAATAAGAATGGATATTGGACTAGAAGTCACATTATGATTCAATTGGAAGAATGACAAACGATTGAAAGAAAGTAAGGTTAGTTGGGTGAGTTTCATAGTGTTGATAACAGTAAATGGTAAAGATTGGAGATACACAGCTAATGAATTGGGAAAGGAGAAAGTGGATGTTTGTTGATGATAGTTAGTGTCTCTATCAGAGTCTACATCAATAGAGCTGATTGTTAGCTGATTCTCACAAATTATTGAATAGAAAGACTATTGAGAATACAAGGAAGAAATCACTTCTTGAGATGACACAAAAATTACTATTGAAGCTTTATCAAGAAGTTTAAAACTGAGACAGGATGGAAAGGCAAGGATAAATATTTGCTTCAGGTGTTATGGGAAAGTAGATTTATTTATGAAAAGCTTTGGATGCAGTATTACTTGGCAAAGCATGATGAGGATGGTAAGTTGGTGAAGAACCAGTTGATGACCCACATTATGTTGTTGTGTGTGAAGATTTTATGAACAAAAAAACGCCAGTTAGAATATGTTGCTAAGAGATTGGGTTCAAAAGGTGTAATATCGACAAAATACCATGCTGGGTATGCTGGTTTAAGAAATAGAGTATTCTTGGGGTGTTGGTAACTTGGTGTATAATTTTTATTGATTAAAGTCAGTTTTACAAATCCAACACGGTGTCTATCAATCCCTTCTGGAAGAATAGTAACATGGGCAAGGATATATTCATCGGTAGCTCTGGCACAAAATCTTTGTCCAACAGGATTGCCAAAAGAGTGAATGACAAGTTCAAGTCTACAGCATTTGTAATGGTCACAGAAGTATCTTTTGTTATTGCTAGCATAAAAACCAACAATCTCAATGGGATACATGACAACAATAGGAAGATTGGATATGGAATAGGTTCATGTGTGTAGGTAAATATGTGATAAAACACCAACTGACTGAGTAATCAGCCGTTTTGCCTTGGGAGACAATGACGACCAATGAGTTGTTGATGGCGGTCAATCGCCTCAAAAGATGATCCATTTGAGATCAGAATGGAAGTGGAAAGAACATTTGAATTGAGTTTTTTATTTTTACACTAGGATTTAAACGATCACAAATCATTTTATTACCAGAAACACAAGTCAAGTTCAAAGGCTAAAGTGCATTGTATTCAATTTGTTGTATCCACCATTGATGCAAGTGTTTGCTTCAAATTTTAACCCCACAGATAATCAATCATCTACCAAAAATGCTGCATCATTAGTAAACTGCAGTATTATTTCTTAACTAATGATGTTGAAGAGATTTGTCATTTCTATCTGTTTACATTTCAAACTACATTTGGAAAAAATACAATTGTTTTGCATTAATTTGGGAATAACTATCAGAAATTTTGACATAACAAGGACAGCAGAAATTGATGCTCATGAACATACACAACTCCTGTTTTATTCAAAATTCCCACTAACATTTGAATTGATACATCATTATTGCTTCCTTTCATTAATCTAATGTAGCATGTAGCTTCTTACAGCTTTCAGTGCTCTCTTCTAAAAAATTATTATGGAAATAATCAGTCGTGGTTGGAGTCAATCAACAGAAGATGGGTATAGATATTTTTGTTCTCTGATCCCTCGCCATATCTTGCACATCTTTTACATGTTAATAGGAGGGGGCATTATAACAAGGGGGACACACGTACCCTGGCAGATAATGGGTGCTCATTTTTTAGGTTGACGTTGTTGTGAGAAAAGTAAGGGATGGTATGAATATGCTGGTTTTGTAAATTGTGCAAGCATCTGGAAAAAGCATCTCTTAGGTATGTGTTTACGGATGTTGTCAACATGTTTGTGTTCAGTTGATGGGCAGTCAGTGGTGGTAATGGGCCTGTCTTAACATCTCACTTCAAATTTACTGATTCTGATTCCTATTTAGAAATAGCAAAGAGGGGCCCTCAGAGAAGAAAGAGGTGAAAGCATGATAAAAGTAGGTCCATTGTCCACCGTTCGGCGGTTATTTTTGGTCTCACTAACCTTGTCCATCCGCGGCCGCAACATTGCAGCCCTCTGAGAGCCTCTACAGCCCAGGCAGCCACCTGCAAGGACTCCTACAGCCTCTGCAATTGCCGCCACATTAATTCTAGCCATCGGCG
This sequence comes from Cyclotella baltica, assembly GCA_036939635.1. Classification (NCBI taxonomy): domain Eukaryota; phylum Bacillariophyta; class Thalassiosirophyceae; order Thalassiosirales; family Thalassiosiraceae; genus Cyclotella; species Cyclotella baltica. The sequence goes on along the minus strand of JALLAY010000167.1, from coordinate 6,658 downwards.
GTGCCAGGGGCTCTTATCAATCGTTCAGCCTTCGATTTTGCTCACGACACCTCTGTGTACGCTACCTCTTTGTGGTCCCTTGTTGAGCCTCTACTGCTCCCAAATCCTTCAATAAAGACTCTTACAGCCATCACCATACCTTCTATTCAAGAAATTGGCGGCAATTTCAGCTTGTGTTTACCTTCGCTGCCTCTTTTTGGCCCATTGTTGGGGCTCTATTCCTCTCATTTTGACTCCAGATTACCACTGCAGTGACATTTTAAGGTGAGTGCAATTGATTGCTGTCTATTTTGTTGTGAGGGATACAGCTTGTTCAGTTCCACAAACTGTGTGTTGTCTTTGCATTGTCATGTTTCAATTTTGACTTTCAATTGTCTGATTCTGTTGCAAGATCTACTCACACTTTTTTGTTTAGTCACAATTCTTCCAGCTCCTTTCCATGTGCTGAAGTTGTGTGAGGTTGGCTCAATGGCACGAGGATTCTTGTCAGCTAGCCAATAACTTAGGCGTGTCTGTCTATTCTGTTCCTCTTAGTATTGGTATACTCTCCTCTCCAGTGTACTCCTTCTGCACTGACTTTGTCTTCGGACAGTGCACCAACTACGTCAGGCACTCCCCTGGTTTCCTCTCTGTTGCCCGCATCCTTGATGAGGCCCACAAGAGATTCAGAGTTCAGAGATCTGACATCTGGATTTGTGTCCAGCTGCTTGTTTTGTACAACTGATTATCTCTATTCTGATAGGAATGGTGATATTATGTACTGCCTTTAGTTATTGAAGCAACAAAGTACTACAATAGCAAGTCCAATCAGGATCAGACAATGCAGCACAGCTGTTGTTTGACAGCACACCTGTGCAAATTCCAGTTAGCGCTGTTGATATTATTCACCTTTGTAGAATTACAGGCAGGGAGTCAAGGTATTTCCTTCCTAGTTCACATGGTATACAGACTCTGATGGTTTCACAAGGCGGCAGCAAGGACAACAACAAGACAAATGGTCTAATAGACCTCTGCACAAGTACGAGCTCCCGCCTCCTTTTGTCCCAATCAGATAACCTCCTACAAATCTCCTTTCAAAGCATTTTGTATTCAATACAAAGAGCAGTTACTCAGAGCTTCAGAAGTTCAATGCATCCATATCAACCATACTCCTTTGTAATGAGCAGCATGTTTATCACAAGGAGAAACCTGGTTACTCTAATGAATTCTTGGGCCGAGTCATGGCAGCTGATCCTTCATTTGCTACTTTGAGCTGGGATGATACTTTGGAATTTGAAGAGGAACACATCAAGCTGGATGACTATATCTCTCAAGATCAGTACAATGAGCTTCTCTAGACACATTTGCTAACATGTTCCCAGAGAAGCTTCATTGTGTTAATCCCAACTCAGATGAGTACACTGCCAATACAATTTTGAGTTTGTGCGACAATGAATCTTTCAGCAACCTTCAAAATGAAGGAGCAACTCCAATCAATCAGAACAAACTGCAACTTACAGTAAATGATCTTAGTGATAGATGGCTTGATGTTCCAGCTGGCCTTCCTGTTCATCAAATCTTGGAGTGGTCATACGAACAGACAATCAATTATGATCATGTCAATATGCTGTCATGTGCTCATTGGACGTCAAAGTCAAATGATTTGCGGGGTGTGGCTGAACAACTTAGTTCTTATCAGACTCATGGGACGAGATGTGCTTCAATATGTTCATCCGCAATGAGTGACATACTGATAGGAAGCAGTACAATATTTATTGGAGTCAGAAAATGAAGTCTGGCTTGATTCCTATGACAGCTGGTATTGAGAATTCCCTGGCACACCAAGCCCGGTATGTTGCGTCTACTTCTGGTTCAGTTATTGACAGATTTATCAATGTAGATGCTGAGTATGATTACAAATGGGACATGTCATCACTTGTTACTCTGGACTATGTCAACAGTGTTCACGGAGACTGCAGGGATCGGATAAGGAATTCAGACAATCTCAGAGGGTCTCTTCAGCAGTGTGCAAAAAGTGATTGGAAAATGGTTAGATATCTTTAAGAGTTCATTACTAATGTGATGGTAAGTTGCCCATGAGCACAACATGTTGTTGGAACTATCTCAACAGAGAATCAGCAACACAAATGAGAGAGTACTTTTTGTGAACTTCTCAGCTGGGATAGCTCAAGATGTATCTTCTACTGCTTATGAGAATTGTCACCGGATTGGAGCACCTTTTTGTGGTTCTCTATTTGATCATGCAACAACAAGACCAATATGGTTTAGGCCTTCAGATGGCTGGTTTACTCTTGAAAGACCATCCCTTTACGAGTGTAATTTTGCATGGGGGCAATGGGAAGGGAAGAACTAACTTATCCACAAAGACTTATCATAAACACTAACAGTTAGATTCAACAAATCTCATGCATAAACTGTAGAAGATGATAAAAAGCTTTCATTCAGACACTTCAATCATTTGTGCTTACTTTTTTCCTTTGCAACATACTGATGTACCACCAGAACCTCCCCTCGATTAGATCCTCCAGAGCCATATTCTTCACTGTCAGGGAACCTCCTAGGAATCAAATCAGATGAATAGACTGCAAATTCCGCGACATTCGAGAATTTCACAACCACCAACAAGAATCACATAGTTCAACAACTTACGCATCACACACAGCAACTGATCCCAGCTTTACTATTACAAACAATACACCTTGTCAGGTATCTCTTCTGAGAAAGACTTACATGACTGACAGTATCAAATCTTTGAGGATAGATGATATCACGCTCAACTGGGTCTCTGAGTCAATGACCTCAAGAAATTCTTCTCTATCCTCTGTGCTCTCCTTGATGTAGTAAAGCTTGCCAACATGTCCCTAGCAACAAGATGCTGATTTCCTACCCTGTGATGCCATTTGTACATGCGATCAATACAGAGATGAACATTAGACTCAACGCAATGACCAACATTGAAATCATATATCTCTCTCTTGTACTTGCAAACTTGAAATGACCTTCTTGTGAAAGAGAACAAAGTGAGATGAGGCCATAGTAACCCATAGAATGGATAGTACATCTTCTTCACTTTAATTCTCATCTATAAGCCAACAAGGTTTGCTTGTTTACTTGCTAGATCATACTCAACAATGGTCTTTGTGAAGCCTCTGCAACCAGCTCTCTTGCAAGAGCAAGGGACAGTCACAGTATCATATCAAACTTGAGTAGACCTGGATCAAGCACAGCGCCAATTTTAGAGTTGTCTCTTTGTCTGCCTTGATATGAGTGATGGCAGTCAATAAAGGCACAATCTCTCCATCTGGCAATACAACAATCCTGTACTTGGCATTTGGCTTGCAACTCTTACGTACAAATCCAGCAGTTATCTTGATGTGTGAAATCAATGACCGAATCCTTAGTAACTACAATAATCTTCAATTGGGGCACTTTTTAAGAAGGATGCTATGTGCGGCCCTTACGTGATATAGGAATACCATAGATGGGGGTAATTCCTTCGCCATCAATAATATCAGTCTCAGTATAGACAGAGTAACCATTCTTATCATTGTTTTCCGTGACTATGTGTGCAGGAAAAGCCTTGTTTTGGATGCTACGATTTAAGCAAGAGGGATTCTTTATATCTGTGGGCAGCACTCTCTAACCATTTTGTAGTTGACACATTGTCTGTCAAGACAGTTGTCATCAGGATGTTCACCAGTGCAATTGCAACTCATGTTGATAGGTGCTGCTGAATCAAATCTACACAGGCCAAATCATATCCGCAAGAGAAACATCACAATCTTTGTTTTGCTGTCTCCCATGCTGAAAGAACAAATTTAGTTGAAGAATTTGGCATCAATCATCAAGGTCACTGATGTTACTATCAACAGAAGCAGTGATCATTGCTTTCTTCTGAGGATTCTTGATCATGGAGATGCACTGATATATTTGTTTCAGTACTCTGTTGGGTGATGCCACAGAGGATCTTGGCAGTCTCAACAATATGCACGCGGGAAAGGGAGGAAAGTGGCTGCAGGCTTGCAAATCATCTCTCGGGGTTTGCAAAGATTGCATTACTCTGATACAATTCCAGAGGGGTTCTTGATCATCCACTAACTGCATCGCCTTCTCATATACTCGGAGAGAGAACATTTGATAGTTCTGACTGTAAGAAACAAGACTTTTATTATCTAATATCATCTTCAATAAATCTTGAGAGAGTCTCCTCTGCATTCCGCTCTTCCTCAGCAACGGCTGATTTGGTAAGACCCTGTTGAGCTTTGGAGAGAATTTCCTCATCATTAGGTTGAGGGTGTGTAAGCAGCACGGCTGACTTCTTGTGCAAATCATCTAATCAGGTTCAGCATCGATGCTGAATGGAGGGTACACTGCCATCTTGAGATAACATTGTCTTCTATGTACAGGATCAAAATGTCATCTGAGAATAGATGGAGAGAGATGTCATGCGGATCAGGAGGAGAGTACCTGCAACCTTTACTAAGGAATTGGAAGTAGTTTCCGAGGCTGCGGACATCATTTTGATGGAATCTCGTGTTTGTATGAGAATGCAGAAGAGGTATTTGAAATGTTGTGTTGAAAAGTAATAATGATAGTGATCAATGGCACTGAATTATGAGCTTCAAAGCAGCAGAAACAACTTTGTTGCATAACTTATAGTGCCAAATTGTTATGAAATTCAATTGAATATTTCCAACAAAACATATACGGGACTTACCCCTCTTTCATTTTTGGAGAAAGAAGAGATTCTTCTGTAACATGCTTTCCAATGTCACTGGCATCTTGATCTTCATTCTTCTTGTCTATGAATGCACCAATCGCCTCCCATTCATAGTTCTTTGCCGCATCGTGATAAGAATGAAAGGATTTTCCACTTGTTGGTGAGCTCACCAGTTTCATCGAGATTGAAAGCACAGACCATAGGGGTAATGCATGATCCCTCTGGTTGTCCATATGAGTGCAAAAGGCAATGAGAATATTGGCTCAACCAGAGTGTCATAGATATCAATGTAGTTGCCTCAAGCTCAAGCAGACTTTTTTGAACTTTTTAGCCTTGAGTGGAGAAGAAAAGTTCTTGTTCATTTTGATTGATGGTCCTTTCTTTTCCTGTTCTTTATTGGATCAGTTTTGTTTTGGTGAACTCCTTGTCATGTTGGAAATCTGTAGGAAAATATGAGAACTTATCAATTTAGGAGCATGAAGACAGCTATCATTAGATTGATATGTCATAATCAAGAACAAAAAGATGTTTGTCGAAAAGATGGTCGTCATTAAAACATGGTTGCCATAAAACATGGTCATCATAAAACAAAGTCACCGTATATGAAAAGATGGTCGTAATAAAACATGGTCACTATGTATAAAATTGTCGCCACATCAAAACATGGTCGCCATAAAATATTGTCCTAATACAAATAAGCGATGTTTATCCAATAAGCAACACATCAAGATAGCAAATGGGCAGCACCACAAAGAACAAAACTTCTAACTCCTTCCAAAAACAACTGTGAATTGTCTTTGATGAACACAAAAAGAAACAGTATATGTCTACGTGATTCTTAGAGAACAAAAAGAGAAATGCAGTTATGAGCATTGACTTTCATTCATTCGTAAAATTGAATTCCAAAAAGTTAATACAGTACTAAAGGGGTACTGTTGCATATCCCTGATATTTTCAGTTACATAAAACCAGCCTCTCTGGATGCCTTCAAACAATCCCATTTCAGAAGCACCTGATTATTAATGCTGAAATCCGTTGTATGCTAGACATAACCTCTGAAAAACGATTCACCATCATTGACATATCTCCATTTCTCAACAACCTAATGAAATGCTTCGGATGTTCTGACAGTGATACGATGACTTTCTTGCTCAACCATACCACCCTTATCACACACTTGTACACACACCTGTATGAATGGTTTTTTACGCTCAAAAAGCAGGCTAGGTACCTACATATGTTCATGATATTATCATGATGCTCTGAAGCTGCCCTATTCAAGCTCAGCCTTTGTGCTATTGGGTCATAGAACTGCGGTCCCCTCCAGAAATAAAGAAGAAGATAGTGGGCTAATTGTTGCTGCCAATAAAACTGAGGATAGAATCTTCTTGCTAGCAATTTCTGGGTAAGGTGTGATAGCGGAGCACATGGGCGTTCTATTTTAGTATAGCTTAACAGTCCCGAGCTAAGATACACATACATTCATACATACATTTTCCAGTTTCAACAATTTGACTGATCACGGCCTCAATGCCAACAATGTTCTGTCAATAAAAAGTAGCCTTCACAAGACCCATGTTGATACACAGATGAGATCCTCTGTAATATTGACAGCGTTGTCAAACTCAGCCTTTTAGCTAATCCCAGCTTCCATGCTGATGCTCCCGATCCCAACTCCCAAGGGGCGATCCTTTTCCAGCCTCCATGCTGATTTTTCTCCTCCTTTTGACCTATCTCTCTCTTACCAATTCTCTAATCTCTAGTCAATGCAATGTACCATTATTACGATCGATGCACATCTCTGATAACTGCTACTATCTTTGACTTACTCTCACCGGTTTATTTCACCTGTTATCATGATGTTTCTGTCACTTACCATATTGATTGCACAGCAGCCGCTGGAGATTTTTTATGTTTTGAAACGGAGTGAGTCGAGTA